>CM069911.1:101712070-101979492 GCA_036172215.1 Camellia granthamiana | reverse complement strand
TTAGGTGGCGACTCTGTAATCTGGCAAAGCAGTCCATGTTTGGCACTACTTTTCAAAAAATCTGTTTTCTCAAACGATTTGCCGGATTTGGACTCTTTGGTTCAGATTTAGAACCGTGACACAAAATCGAGTCCGAACTGTAGAGAGGTCCCTCCCGCGGGCGCGTCTACAGTTGCGCCTAGTGGCCATGTCGGCGTTCCATTGAAGACGACCATCGGGCCATTGAATCCTTCCATGTCATCTGGGTGAAGGCCCAGCTCCTTGTAACATCTAACGTACATGATGTCGCAAGAGCTGCCTTGATCAATCAAGATGCGCTTCACTTGGCACTCCCCAACCTGGAGGGATACTACCAAGGCATCATTATGCAAATGTTGGACCATCTCTAGGTCGGCTTCAGTAAAAGCTATCATCGGTCCTTGGCACTCCTCTGGCCGATGTCTCTTTTCCCCGACTTGGTAGACATGTTGTAAATGCCTTACCCTCTGGGTCTCTCCTCTGACTTCGTTCTCGTTGACCCTTGAGTGGATCACATTAACCACCCGTGGTCCCCCTGCCTGTGGTTGCTGTGCTGGGGGAGGCGGGGCTGCTGGTGCTTAAGGCAATCTTGCCTGTTCCTCTCTTGTCCTGACTTCATCGACAAGGTCTCTCAGATGGCCTTGTCTCACTAAGTCCTCTAAGTGTGCTCTTAGGGCTCTGCAGCCCTAGGTTGGGTGCCCTTCTTCATTGTGGTAAGCACAACGCCTACCAACGTTACTTCCCATGTATTCTCCTAGGGCCTTTGCCGGTGCTCTGAAATAGGGTTGGTTTCGGATTTGATCCAGGGCTTTGTGGACCGGGATTCGAAACACAGTCGTCACTGCCTGTTTGGCCCTCAATTCCGTTTCTTGTTTGTTGAACCCGTTGTTACCTCGGCCTCGCTCCGGCGAGCCGTTGGTTCTTTCTTGTTTTATCTCTTTATTCCCCGATGTATCTTCCTCAGCTCTAGCATACTTCTCGATTCTTGCCATGAGCTCCTCCATGCTTTTTGGCAATGTCTTTGCCAAGGACTTCCGTAATGGACAATCATCTTTCAGCCCGTTCTTGAAAAACACGACTGCCACCTCATTGTTGCATTCGGGTATTCGGTTGAACACCTCATAGTACCTTTTTGCATAGGCCCTAAGGCCTTCATCCTTGCTGATCTTCAGAGCCATCAATGCGTCCACCCTCAATGGCTGCAACTTGTTTGTCACGAATCTGGCCACAAACATCTCGGCCAGGCTTTCCCAAGTCTTCACGCTTCCCTTTGGGAGCTTGTGGAACCAATCTGATGCAATCTCCCCGAAGGATGAGGGGAACACTTTGCAGAGCATCAGCTTGTTTCCGCTATACAATGCCATTGAGTTCAAGTATAATCCAACATGAAAGTTAGGGTCTGACTTACCATCGTATATTTGAAACCTCGGCATACTGAATCTCTTTGGTGCCTGGAACTTGTCCAATTCTACCAAGAATGGTGTCCTTGGCTTGTCGGGTGAGGTTACCTCGGCTTCTCCGTTCTGTTGCTTCTCCGTTCTGTTGCTTCCTCTTGAGGTAGTTTCTCAAGTCTTCTTTGCTCCGTCCAGGAGCTCGGCTATCTGTTGACTTCAGTTTCTTCGGCATACCGCTCTCGGCCTCGTGGTGGGCCCTTTTCGATCTCTCCCCATGAGTTGTGTCAAAGCATAACGCCGGCCCCTTGAACATGTCGATGTTTCTTGGGTCCTGCGTCCTTTGTGTGATATGTCTTTTGGGATTCCTCTCTTCTCGGCTCCTCTCGTTCGACTTCCCTGGAAGGCCGGTGAGAGTGCCTCCTACTCCTAGTTGTGCTGAGGGGCTTCAGGAATTGTTTTCTGCCCTTGCTTCTGGGCATTGGTTGCTGGCATTGGTGTGTCGCGCAGTGGGTATGGCGGCTGCATGACGTTGTTTTGCATCATGAAGTTGACGACCGATTGTAGGTCTGCCAACTTGTCTGCCATCTCTTTTACCTCTTCATTCCTCCGTAGGCACCTGTCCCTCCATACCTGGAGGTTGTCTTCGTTGTAGTATCTGCTCTGATCCGCCTTCTTTGAAGTGTCGCCTTCCTGGCCGACGTCTTTCGCCCCGTGATTCTGGTCACGAGTTTCTGTGTTGCGGTTGTTTCCTTCGACATCGAGGTCAATAGGTCTTTCGCTCCCAGCAAGAGTGTCGTCCCCAATCTTTTCTTTCTGTGCGTTACTGGCCATCTATTCGTCTTTCTTTCCCGTAGACGGCGCCAAATTGTGTGGGTGATTTCCCGGTCACACTACCCGTTTAGTAATTCAGCTGTAGAACACTGGCAGAATAGATGGCACCCAGTTGTCCTGCACAGAAAGAGAAGGCTCCGGCGGTGGTTCTTCCACCCGGGGGTACTCCAACGATCAAGTCAATACTCTCAAAGATAATCAATAGCTAAACTCATAAGCTTGAGCATAAAAGCATAAAATTGCGTACCTTATACCCACGGGGGTGCCTTTCTTTTATAGTTTACTCAATCCTAGTCTCACTAGAAGCCTGGCTTCTATGGACTCCAATTCAGTGCTTACTTTGGATTTCTCAAGAGATAAGGATAAACTCCCTAAGAGTATTACCCTTATCCATCTTGAAGTCTTTCTTCATCCTAGGACTCTTATCCCTTATCCGCTTATCTCGGATTCCGGTATTCTCGCAAATAACCTCGGCAACTCCGAGATCACATCGGCATAACTACCACGACACGTGGCACCTCGGCAATCACGTCGGCGTCACCTTACCACGTGTTGGTACTCTGAAAATATATCCCCACAAATATATATATATATATATATATATCCTTAGCATCTCCTCTTCTTTGTAATGTTGATTTCATGCATTTAACTATCCAAAAAATTGAACCTAGAGACACACTACAAAAGATGCAGATATATGTTGGTGGAAAATGTGTTTTATTATGGCAATAAGAAAAGGAAGAACATAAAAACATGCAGACATGAGAGAGAGATAATAATAATGAGAGTAAATTACACTGACCCCTTTTGAGGTTTATGTTTATTACAGTTCCCCTCTCATCTTTTGAAAATTACATCTCCCTTTCTGAGGTTTAAAATTTCATTACAGATTCTTCCCTCAGCAATTTAATTTTTTTAAATACTAATTTTGCCCTCACTGGGTAAACTACATTAACACACCTCACATTTTAGAAATTACAATCCCCTTCCTAAGGTTTAAAGTAGCATTACCAATTGCCTCCTCGGTTAGTATTAGTTGGAAAAAAAAAATTCATTGAAAAAAAAAATTAATTGGAAAAAAATTAATTGAAAAAAAAAATTCTTTGAAAAAAAAATTAATTGAAAAAAAATTTTGTTAGTAAAATTTTTAAATTTCTGTTTAAAAACCAACGTAAACTCATTTTTAGAATTTACGTTTTTTCCTAACTGAGACAACAATTTATAAACCAAAAAAATTATCAAACAAGTTTTTATGATAGTTTTTTAAATTTTTATAAATATAAATTGAAAACTGAAAACGAAATATTACCAAACAGGCCTCAGATGGTAAAAATGTCGTAAAATTAACAAATAATTAAATAAGTTAGCAACGTAAGAAATGACTTTTCAAAAGATTCTTAGGCTATGTATGGTTCGATTTTAAAAAAAAAATTAAAATTAAAAATTAATTTGGTTAAGAAATAAAAAATAATTATCATTTAAGGGTAAAAAATAATTATCATTTTAACTTTTGGGCAGGTTATATACATTCATATGGCTCCTTCAATTTAATTTGTAAAAAATTATTCCTAGCCACTCAAAAGATAAAAATGATAATTATTTTTTATTTTTTATTTCTTAACCAAATTAATTTTTAATTTTTAAAAAAAAATTCTAAAAATCAAACCATACATAACCTAAGAATCTTTTGATAAGTCATTTTTTATATTGGTCACTTATTTAATTATTTGTTAATTTTACGATATTTTTACCATCTGAAACCTGTTTGGTAACCATTTTGTTTTCATTTTTCAATTTATATTTACAAAAATTTAAAAAAATTGTTATAAAAACTTATTTGATAATTTTTTTGGTTTATAAATGTTGTCTCAGTTTGTAAATTTGAAAAAAAAAACGTAAATTCAAAAAATGAGTTTACGTTGGTTTTTAAATAGAAATTTAAAAATTTTACTAACAAAAATTTTTTTCAATTAATTTTTTTTTTCAAATAATTTTTTTCTAATTAATTTTTTTTCTCAATGAATTTTTTTCCAACTAATACTAACCAAGGGGGCAATTAGTAATGCTACTTTAAACCTTAGGGAGGGGATTATAATTTCTAAAATGTGAGAGGTGTCAATATAATTTACCCAGTGAGGGCTGAAAAATCTAGAAATCCGCTAGATATTGATTTGTGATTATGTATCAATTTTAAGCAATAAAACAATCTCAATCAAACAATCAAGACAAATCGACACAACGATTTTAAAGTAGAAAAACCACAATTGGAGCACCTCCAATTGTGATAAAAAAAAATCACTGACAACAGCCACAAAACAATCTACTAATAAGATAAAAAGGAAATACATAGGTATACTCTCAATTACCTAGCGAATCCACACCCGAATTGAACCAACTCCTATGTGCCTCTTTCAGCCCCGTCTTTACCTCAGAATTGTCTTGATGATAAGCCAGTTCAGAATCCACCAAAGCTTCAGAGTCGAATTCTTCAGAATCTACCGAAGAACAACTCTCTCTTTTATATAGAGTGAACAAACAATCCTTTGATGTATCATGCTTAAACCATGAGTTGAATACTCAATAAAAATCAAAGAAAACTAGCAAAATAGCCCCAGATATAAACCCTAATATCCAAGAAGAAGATCTGGAGGCGTCACCCTAGATTTGGAGCAACATGGGAATTTATAGAATCTGAAATCATGAGGTCTGCTCGAGCGTGGGAATTGACGCTCGAGTAGGGACTCTCTATGACGTGTTCCAAACCAAGATGTACGCGCGAGCGGGGAAATGGACGCTCAAGCGTGAAAACACAGATCACAGTATTTTTGCAAACTCACCAAACTTCTGGAACTCAGCATTCTCCGCTCGAGCGGGGAAATAGACGCTCGAGCGGAGAGGCAACTTTGAATACATTTTTGCATTTTGCTTTGGGGGCGCTGCCTCTCGACCCCGCCTGGGCGCTGCCCTGGACCCGCCAAGGGACGCTACCCCCTAGATCCTCGCGAGCTGACCAGGCAGTTCGATCCCCGTCATAGTCAGCGAAGTGGTAATCTTGAAAGAATTAAACCCCACAAACTTCTCTGCAAGGCATAATTCGGGTTGGATTCGCATCTAAAAACTCATAACCTCACTGAAATAAAAGTGCGAATAAAATTACAACTCAAAGGAGTTTTGTCAAACGAAATTGCCAAGAATAAAAACCTAACAAGGGCAAAATTGGTATTTAAAAAAATTAAATTGCTGAGGGAGGAATCTCTAATGAAACTTTAAATCTCAGGGAAGGAGATGTAATTTTCAAAAGGTGAGGAGGGAACTGTAATAAATATAAACTTCAGGAGGTGTCAATATAATTTACCCTAATAATAATAATAATAATAATCTATATAATAAGGGAGCTCTGTTTTTTTTCCTAGATGGGACATCTATCCTAAGTGTCCATGAGATTGAATGGTTGAGATTAATTTGAGATTTTGTCTCTTTTATCTTTACCGTTGGATATAGAACCATTTCAAATCCATTTCAGTGTTTCACCGCCCAAAATTTCAAACCCATTTCACTGTTTCTCTCTCTTTCTCTTTCATTTCAAACCCATTTCAATCCTCCACCTTCAACACCCACCTTCCTCACAAACCCTCTTTGGCGATTAAGACTTCGAGGTCGAGAACCCTATCTCTCATCAGATACCACCTTCGAGCAGAGAACACCTTCGAGAACACCTTCCAGTGGGTATCCCTCATTCTCTGTCTACCTTTGTATAAACAACTTTCAATAATTATTTATTTTCAATAATTCCCATGTTAATTTTTAAATTTTGTGTTGATTTCCATGTTAATTTTTTTCGATGTCTTTTGTTTTGCTATCATGTAAATTTTGTATTCACTTAAGTTTAAGTGAATAGAGGTTATACGCCACTGTATGCCGAGAATCTCAACCCTTCTTCAAGTTCTAAAGGTATTACTGTTCTCTCACTTTTAACAAATTTTGTGATGCTTTCAAATTGTATATAAAGTGGGAAATGTGCCGATGTAAGCTGAAATTTTCAGATTATAAAAAAAAAATTCAGAAAAGTGTATCAGTATATTATCGAGATTGAATATGCTGAAAATTTGAATGAATGCTCTCAAATTTTGGTGGAAGCATAAATTGAATATGCTGAAAATTTGAATGAATGCTCTCAAATTTTGGTGGAAGCAAGTTTGGCAATGATTTTACAAAGATTTTGTGATTCAATCTAAACAGGATGTGGTCCTAAAGATACTTTTTTAATTCATGAATTTAAAGCCAGGGTTGAAACTCATTGATTGATGGTATGATTGATATTAGATGGAGAAACTCTAATCGGTTCTTTTCTCATTAATACATATTTCATTGGTGTAATGGAGAAAAGAACTTAGGGTTGACTGTCTTCTACTGATTGGAGTACAGGTGACTCAAAAGAGAGTTTCTATATTGGTCCCCTGGAAAGCATTTCAAGTCATAGTAATCTGAATCAATGGCCTTCAGAAGGTATTTTAATAATTTCGTGTGCTTTCATTCGTTTGTGTTCTCTTAATGTGTCCTCATATAACAATTTCATTTCTCCTGCATTTTGTGATCTGTCATTTAGCATACATTTTGTACAATGGGTACATGATTCCTGAGGTGAAAACATTATTTCTGGTGTTGTCTGGCTAGGAAATTCCAGAAGTTTTGCCATCTTGGACACCTGCTATTGAATCTTACTATGAAAGAGTCCTGTAAATTTTCCCCATTGTTTATTCCTGTGTCACACTTTGAAAAGAGAGTAGAAAGTTATCAGAAATCATAGTAGATCTATTCACTTAAATTTTGTGTTGATTTCCATGTTAATTTTGTTTTTTAAGTTATCAATTTTTATAGTTATCAAACTTCTTTTTTTGTTTTGTTTTCTTTTGTTGCTGAAAATTTTGTGTCTACCAAACATGTTTCCTGATTTTATTTTTTTTACTGTTACCTAATTTTATGTCTACCAAACATGTCTACCAAACATATTCCCAATTTATTTGTGAGATACAGTTTGTGATAACTTATTGTATCCCACAAACTTATTTTTGGGCGGTGAAAGGGGGAGTAACACTGAAATGGGTTTGAAATGGTTTCAACTTTGAATCTATATCCAACGGTAAAGATAAAAGAGACAAAATCTCAAATTAATCTCAACCATTCAATCTCATGGACACTTAGGATAGATGTCCCATCTGGGAACTTATTGTATCCCACAAAATTATTGGGAATAAAAGACATACAAAAACTGAATATGGAGAGTATCTCATTATTTTGGGAATTTATTGACATAAATTGAGTGTTGTAATCGAGAGTATCTCACAAACTGTTGGGAAATTGAATATGGATTCTAATATCATCTTTTTCATCGAGTTGAAATTTGCAAGAATATATCATATGTGTATATATGTATGTGTATATATGTATATATGTATGTAAAAATTTAAAATAACTCATAACCATTTGTTCTGATAAGGTGAAAAGTCCCGATATAAGAGCATGGAAAAAAATTGGAATCAGATAATTTTGATGTCAGGAGAGGAAGTAAAACCTGTTCATTATGATTTCTGCATAGAAAGAATGGTCCTAAATAATACCTATTTCCAGGATTGATGGCTGCATCTGTCTGAATTCCACCACCAATTGTGACTCCCGTTTGACTAAATATGTCTTGATTTAGTCCACTGATAACCCCAACAGTGAGAGTGTGATCAAAACCAAATGGATTTCCAATGGCTAAGCACTGTTGGCCAGTTAATTTCTGTCCCCGGACCGAAGTCTGTACGTATTTGTGTATAATATATATAATTTGCATTTTGGATGTATATATATGTATGTGTATATATGTATGTATATATATATGTAAAAATTTTAAATAACTCTTCTTGCTATGGTTAATTTGAAACATTCCAAATTAATTTTTTGAGAAACATTTCCTATTTGAATGAGTTATGTTGAACACACATAATTTTGAATTATAATTTTGAGTGATAATTTTGAGAAACATTTCAAATAATTTTGAGTTATAATTTTGAACACACACCCTCTGTTTTTGTCTCTTCCCTCTAATGATCAATTGCTCCCTAACCTAGCCGTTGTTGTCCATAATTTCTAGATCAAATGCTACTCTTAATCAAACTTCTAACATATATTTCTTTGAAGGCTTCAGTTTTCAAAAGTTACCTTCTCAGTTTTCTCCCCAGCCAAATAGTTTCAAACACTTCTTCTATGAACTTATTACAAGGTAGAAAAACACCATGCCACATGAATTCTTATGCAAATAGACAATACGAATCGGAATTTCCAACTATAATAGGAACTCTTTTTCTCTTTTGTATTTTTTACACAAAGACAAACAAATAGGAACTTCAAGTTTCTCATTTCTTATGGACCCAAAAGGACTCCTTTCTCTTTTTTTCATTTGCCAAAATTCCATGCTTTTTCTTTATTCCATTTCTTCATCAACTAAAGAGAAGGCATAATTTGAAATGAAAAAGATAGAAGAATAAATATAATTATTGGACACAGAAAACCAAGCTTTGAACTCTTCTTGGAAGGGTATATCAAGGTTAGGGACACCATTTTAATTTCATCCCTCTCCAGCCACTTCCTCACACCCTCTCTCTCTCACATACGTACTCCTCTCATCTCTTCAAACCCAAAGATGGAAACACCCTTCAAAATTCTTCAGCTATGTACACTGTTTTTTCTCACTTATTTATTATTTTACTGTCTAATTTGAGTTGAAAATGTGGTGTCATTTTCATGTTGTTTTGGTTGAATTTGTTGAAATTAATGTTTGTTCAGCTATATTTAGGTGAATTTTGCTTACACTTCGACAATTAGCTTTGAAAAAGAACTACAACAACAATAACAATTAGCTTATGTCACAATGGCTTTGTTGACAAATTGGGTTCTGTTATAATTTGGCATTGTTGACAAATTGGGTTATGTTATAATTTGGCATTGTTATAATTGGGTTCTGTTATAGAGAGATGAGCTCTTGCCAAATTTTGGCGTTCTGGATGTATATATATGAACAGAAAGTTAAAAAGTTAAAAAGTTAAAAAGTTTTTGTATGAACAGAACTTGAAAAAAGTTAAATTTATAAGAAAAAAGTTTTATCGTTATGTAGAAAAGTTAAAATCACAAGTGGGTGTGGCTTGCAGAACTTGACTAACAAGTTTCTGTATTCAAATTTTAGCTTGACAAGTTTCTGTAGAAAAGTTAAAATCACAAGTGGGTGTGGCTTGCATAATCAAATTAAATACATAATTAGTATATTAGAAAATTATTTAGTAATTTTGAAATTGGAGCATTATCGTGATAAGTGCATGTGATCCATAACTTAGTTAATGGAAGACCCTCATATAGTGTAATTTTGCTTAAATGTGATAGCCTTAAACTATTGGACTGGAAGTTCTGGAGAGTATTTGTCCAGATTATTGCTGTTTAAGAACTCAAAGAAAGATTGGAAACTTTGAAGATTTTCTAACAGCTAACTCTATTTCCAGTTCTATAGCTGTTTTAAACATATCAAAATTTGGTTGTTTGCAATAATTGTTACAAACCCTGGAATAGAACTCTTAGACTCACCGAGCACATCATTGTCATCATCATCATGGAGATTGGTCTCCCTTTCTTAGTAGGAGGTGTCCAGACTACCTTTTGATGTTATTAGTAAAGAGACTAAATTTGTGGAAATTATAAAATGAGAAGGCAACAAAAAAGAAATAGAGAATGTAAGACTGAATTAAATGTGTGGCCTGGGTCAGATTTGGATGCCCCAATGGGCTCACACCCTTAGGCAAAAAATGTGGGATAGAGGGTTGCACACCTTACCCGACACCTCTTTCAAGAGGCTTAATGGTTTTTTATTCTTCCAACATGGGTAATTTTACTTCCAACATGGGTTTATCTTTTGCATATATATAAAAAAAAAGAGCAGTGTGGGTTTGTAAGGTTTGTAATTTTGAATGTTTTTATTGATCATTGAATATTGTGTATGTCATGTTCTCTCATTTGTTGGTTTGTCACTTTTATGTGTTTAGAGCAGTGTCGGTTTGTAAGATTTGGATTGAGAGATTATTGGGTTTGTGGGCCTCTTTGCTACCGACGCTTGGCAAGGTACGATTTTTGTTTGTTTTGATTTCGGGTGTCATTTTTGTTTCTTTTGATTTTAGTTGTTTTTAGATTTGTTGTTTACATTCTCCTATGGTTTTGTAGTTTGCAGTGGCTGTTCATTGACATTTGTTATCAAATCTGATTTTAGCAAAATTATATGGGCATCAAAATTATATGAGTCTTTCATATTGGTTTGGAATTGTTTTGCTTTTGCTACTATGAAACATTAATTGGCCATTTTTGCCTCATCTTCTACTACACTTAGATTTTGCTTCTGCTACACTAAAATTTTGTTCTTGAATTCCCTCAAGCAGTGTTCTTCCCACAACCGCCTCATCTTCCCAGTCTTCTTCCCACAACAGCCTCATCTTTTGCAGGTAATTTTACTTCCAACATGGGTTTATATACTATTTGCAAATATAAAAAAATAGAGCAGTGTGGGTTTGTAAGGTTTGTAATTTTGAATGTTTTTATTGATCATTGAATATTGGTAGGTAAAATATTTTACAGATAAACGTGGGTAGGTAAATCATACACTGTTTACCGTTTTCCTATATAGAACTTTCGTAGGTAAAATATTTAAATCATACACTGTTGCTCTCGACGAGTTCTACACAATGAAACATAATACACTATTTATTGAATTCAATATATTTAAATCATGGTGTAGTCATCTGTAAAAGCACACAATTAAGTTGAAATGTATTTGTGTTTGAAATGCAAATGATTGAACACATTTCAAGTTGAACTTCAAACTCAACTCACTTCCCAAACCATGGTATTCTTCTTCCAAAGAATAAGTACAGTACAGTTACGCTGAGTAGCTCAAATTATCATTAGTAAAAGAATAACAATAATCTAAAGTCTGCTTTTAAAAGAACATAGTCATTTGTGTGAATGATATGTTTTGAGAATTCACTGCCTTCACACTGTTACCTGTAAAGCTTTTTAATGAAGACATTGTGCAACTCTCTTTTTGTGTGGTTTACCTAGAAATGAATCAAAAAAATTCAGTGTTTGAGAATGCAAGGAATGCTTAGAATACAATGTTCATATTCCAACCATTGAAAAGAAAAAAGCAAGAAAAAAATTTATTGTCATTGACATAATTACAAATAAAAAATCTTCATAATAAAAGAATACAAAAATATGGGCATGTATCTTTGACTGTTGTTTTGGGCCAATATTTATTTACCTTCCATTTGTGCACTAAGTTTTTCATTTGACTGTTTTGGGCAAATAAGCCTAAAATCTTTCAAATAGAAATAATGGAATTGGGTTGGTTGAATCTTGAATCAACCCAATTCAATTAGAAACTTAAAATTTATTAATACAGTTAGTTTCTTGAGTTACCATGAGGCTAATCCAAATAAACCCCAATTCCACTCTATTTTTTTATGAGTTCATTATATTTTCATTAAAATTGTATTTTAAAAATAGCCCCATCACTTTTGATTTAAATTACAAGTCAAGTTATAATGTTTCCGTTCACATGTCATTTATGAGAGGTGCCAAAGATGACTTCGGTAGTGTAGGTGAGTCATACGGGTGAGTTATACGGTTTGGATTTTGTATTGGGTGTGTGCAGATTTGAATGATATATATTGAGTTATTTGAATGATATATATATTGAGTTGTATGGAAAAGAAATTCTAGGTTCAAAAGAAATTCTGGAATGGGAAGATACTGAAAAAATGTACTTAATATCTATAAAAAATGTACTTAATAACTCAAATTCTATATACTGAAATTCTGTATATATATATTGAGTTATTGAGTTATTGGGTTATCTATATTGAGTTATTGAGTGCATTTTTTAATGAATTGGTACATTTTATAGATATTGAGTTATTGAGTTTAAATGTACTGAAATTCTGAAATTCTAAAATGGGTCACATTTTCCTTGCTTTGTTTTTCTGTTTTTGGGTTTGGATTTTGAGTTATACGGGTGAGTTATACGGTTTGGATTTTGTATTGGGTGTGTGCAGATTTGAATGATATATATTGAGTTATTTGAATGATATATATATATTGAGTTATTGAGTTGTATGGAAGAGATTCTGGGTTCAAAAGAAATTCTAGAATGGGAAGATATTGAAAAAATGTACTTAATATCTATAAAAAATATACTCAATAACTCAAATTCTATATACTAAAATTCTGGATATATATATTGAGTTATTGAGTTATTGGGTTATCTATATTGAGTTATTGAGTTATTGAGTACATTTTATACTGAATTGGTACATTTTATAGATATTGAGTTTTTTGGGTGAATAAATAGATATTGAGTTATTGAGTTAAAATGTACTGAAATGTATAAAAAATCAAGAAGATAGAAAATGTCACGGAGGAAATATTAGACTACTAATATTAGACTACATTTTATCAAAATGTATCTCTAAAATGTACTGAAATTCTGGATATATATATTGAGTTATTGAGTTATATAGATATTGAGTTATTGAGTTCTTAACTGCTGGGTTCTTGACTATAGTTTTTAATTGCTGGGTTCAATAGAGTTATTGAAAACATGACTTTAACCAATTCAGTATTATTATTTAGTGTTGAAAACATGACTTTAGTATTCTTCTTGAATTTTTCTTCTTCGGGTAATTGTTCTTCTTCTTGAATTTTTTTTTTTTCCTCTCTCAGCTTTTGCCTTCATCAAAGCTTTTGCCTTCATCACTTTGGCTGCTCGGCTATTCACTTCAGCTACTCGACATCCTGCTCGGTTGCTTGGTTAGTTTATTACTTTGGTTTTTATTGTTTTTCTTTTGTTATTGCTTTGGTAACGTTTGGCTTTTGCTTTGATATTGAGCCAACTGATATATACGGGTGAATTTTTTGATATTGAGCAACTGATATATTGCTTTGTTATTGAGTAAAACTGAAGAAGAATTCTGCATATGAATTCTGCATATGATTTCGGCAAGAATTCTGCATATGAATTCTGTAGAATTTTGGCTGATCAATCCACCATAAATACCAACGACATGGTTTCAGTTTTAATTTTGATTTTGAAATGGGTTTTAATGATTTCGGTTTTGATTTTGAAATGGGTTTGTATGATTTCGGTTTTGATTTTGAAATAAGTTTTCGAATCTCTGTATTTTGGTGTTTATGCATTTCTATGTATTTCTATTTATGTATTTTGATTTCGGATTTGTATGATTTCGGTTTGTATGTTTGTGGCTCTATATTTTGGTTTTGAAATAGGTTTCTAGATAAATACCAATCTCCAGGAAGCAAGGCTAATCTTTTGGTCAGTTTACCAAGGCTAATCTTTTTTAATATACTCCAGGAAGCAACTGAATTAGCTATATACATACCAATCACCTTTCCAGATTGTTTTATAGGTGTAACCTATGTTATTTGGTTTGGTTTGATTTGATTTGGGTCTGAAATAATATTTGATCTTCATAAAATGAGTTTTGATTTTAGAAATGTATTTTTATTTTTAGTTTTATTTTTAGTTTGATCTTCATAATATTTGATCTTCATTTTATCCTTAATGGAAAATGAGTGTTGATTTTTTATGATTTTGAAAAAGTTTTTGAAATGGGTGTTGAAATAAGGAACACATCGCCACCTCTGCTCTGTGACTGTCCACTACCATTGGAAAAGATCAAACAAAGAAAATCTTACCATTATGTTTTAATAATTTTATTTTGATTTATATTTTAATCTCATTATTAATTGCACCGTGCCTTCAGGCACGGGCATACACTAGTAATAATAATAAAAACATCCTGACAATCATAGAAAGAAAGAAAAGTGATTAAATATAAGAAAAAAACGAAAGGACGAAAATGCTTAGAGATAAGCTTTAATGTATTTTAGTTGTTTTGAGAAAATGATTAAAAGTTGATTTTTATTTTTTTTTTTATTTTCTTTTTAAAATGTGATAGATAATGTGATCTAAAATAGATTAAAAGTTGAAAAGTGACTTTTAACTCACTTTCTAAAAGAACATTTAAATAAGAGAAAAAAAATTTCTTTCGTATAGTCTGTTTATTTATAGAGGGGTCTTTTGGAAAGCAAAAAAAAAAAAAATAATTTTTAGCTTTTTACTCATTTTAAATCATATCACCTCTTATATTTTTTACCCACAAAAAAATAAATTTAAAAAAATCAAAAAATTAATTTTTTATCAACTTCTCAAAACACAACAGAATCACGACGATCTGTAATAAGATTAACCATGTGCAAGTAGCCCATCACTAAACAGTACAACAAACATGATGCTTCAACTTGCCAAGTTCGGGAACCACTTTACAATGAAATCAAATTGACTGAAAGATAACCTAGGATGAGTAGCATTGTGGTTAAAGCCTGGAACTGAAGCCCCCAGGTTCAATTCCTCTCTTTTGGACCAATCTCGTGGGTGAAACACGGTTGGTCAAGAGGTTGGATCTCAAGTTGTCTAATCAGTACTTGGTGTAGATTCAATACTCTCCCGCTGTGCGAGTCCTGACTTAAGCGAAACTTGACTTGAGAGGTCGGAGTAAGTTCCTAGGCTATAATCTCCTTGCTCAGAATGGCTAACAGGACCCGCTGTGCGGGTCCTGACTTAAACAGAGCTTAACTTGAGAGGTCGGGACAAATTCCCAAGTTATAGTTTTCTCGTTCGGAATGGCTAACAGGACACCCTGGTGATCTCTGCAAGAGACGTTGCCTTGGACATCAGGTTATAATCTCCTTATTCGGAACGGTTAACAGGACTCGTTGTGCGAGTCCTGACTTAAGCGGAGTTTGAGTTGAAAGGCCGGGACAAGTTCCTAGGTTATAACCTCCTCGCTCGGAACGGCTAACAAGATACCCTGATGATCTCTGCAATGGGTGCTGTCATGAATCTGTGAGAGAGTAGGGAAGATTTTTCTATAACCAAAAAAAAAATAAAAATAATAAAAATAAAATAATTGACTGAAAGAGCTTCCGAAGAAACCTTTAAAAGACTGGATGATTGTTTATTGTTATTGGGTATAATTTCCATGTAAAAATTATGATAGCAAAACAATGTAAAGCAATCATTTATTCATCCTTTCAGTCAACAGTATCATGAATCATTTCAAGTTTCCCAACTGCATATCATGAGAACTATAAACAAGAGCCCTAAAACCACCCAGATGGAATCATAGAAAAACCAAAAAAAAAAAAAAATCTATAAGCCATAAAAGATGAAATACAATAATAGTAAAGAAATTTAAATCAGCTGAAAAAAAAATTTAAATCAACACAACCACTTGTATTGTCCATCCATTGGATTGAATTGTGTTGTGTTTCTCCAACAACAAATAAACTAAAGTTCAAAATGTCTACTTGCAGAAAGCTTGCTCATTCTCTAATAGCTCCCTAATTTTATTTTATTTTATTTTTCTAATAGCTTTCTAATGACCACTGGAATTTCGAACGAAGGAAGCTTATAATTTAGTACGTTACAAAGTACTTTAGCAAAGCAATGCAACCGGTGTGAGCATCATCAGCATTTGATTTTATAAAAAGATTTCTAAATATTTCTCCTAAAATCCTACCATTAAAAAAAAAAAACCAAAAACCAAAAACAAAAAGCCATTGAAAAGGAATTTCTGACCTTCATTCTTGTTTTCCTTGAGGAGTTTGAATTTTAGCCTCACACCTTTCACGAATGACGCAGCAGTAGCTGACATGAGTGGGACCTCGAGTAAAAATATAGCAAAAGCTTACTAGCAGTAAACCTTGTCTACTATTAACTTCACTTCACTGCCCACCACCTTCTTTTTTTCGGATCTTGCTAAAAAAAACCCTAGATCTGATTGCGGAGAGAAGCTGCCTCCCCACCTAATCCTCCGATGTAATTTGACTTCCATTCAACCAACCAGAGGCAGGGGTAACTTTATCGGAATATCCACCAACATGCCCTTCTTTTTGATCTTATTATCTATATTAGGTGCTGACTTAGAGTCTCATGCACACATAGTCTTGTTGCAAATTTTTTTTTTTTTTTTTTAACTTTTGCCCTGTTCTACCATTTGTCCTAAGTAGTGTTCTTTGTTCTCTCTCTCTCTCTCTCTCACATCCTAACCATTTCTGAAGCTCCACACAACCACCACACCCCGCCACTACCACCGCCCCCGCACCTACCACCACCATCTACCATTGACCACTGTTGCCACCACCACCACCATCCACTGCCACCACTCACCAACCACCTTCATTATCGTCGATCTACACTTTATTATCTCCGATCTACACTTTATTGTCATCAATCTACCACCGTTGCCATTCTACCGCCACCTCCATCGATCTACACTCTATCTTCTCTTGCTACGCTTTATATCTCTAATCTACACTTTATTTTCTCCGATCTACACTTTATCTTCTCCTATCTACACTCCACGGTTACCAATTTTATACTATATCATCAAAAATCCTCCAAAAAAACTTCGACAATCATGCCGGAATATGAAAAATCTTCCCGGTTAGAGATGTTTTTGTTTTTTAATTTGGTTTTGTTTGGGTTTGATTTTTAACTTTCTTTTTTTTTTTATTTATAAGATGGTGATGATAATGATGAAAGATACAAAGATTCTTTAGATCACATCTCTCTTTCTTATTCTCTCTGTCAATTGCTTGTAAATTAATGTATAGAGAAATTTGTATCAGTGATAAATTTATCACTACAAAAATTATTTTCTACATGTAATTGTGTGAATGTATTTTTTTTAAATGAATAAGTGAGGGAATGTGCATGTATGTAAGTGTGAATGTGATAGTGAAAAAGAGTAAGTGATTAACTGATTTGATAAATATTGATACAGTGATAAATTTATCGTTGATGTGTTATTAGTGATAAATCCGAATAAATCTATTACAGTGATAAATTTATCAATGTTGCTTCTTTTTTTATATGTAAGTGTGTAAATGTATTTCTTTAAATAAGGGAGGGATGGTGTATGTATGCAAGTGTGAGTGTGATAGTGAAAGAGAGTAAGATTAACTGGTTTGATAAATATTGATATAGTGATAAATTTATCACTATTAAATATTTCTACTTCTTTTCCATTTCTCTTGTTACCACCAAATTTGAGGAGGTATAAGAGAGTGACGTGGTAGAGATGGAATGCTGATTTTTCTTAAAAAATGATAGAAAAATTGTCAAAAAGTACTACTAAAAAAATATCGCTGGAGGTGATCACTAGCAGACCCGTAACATATCAAAAAAAGTGAAAGAAAAAACGTCAAAATCTATATACCAATATTTGAAACTTGGTCTCTTGAAAAATTAAGGTAGCGTTTGGTAGAATTTTAAAATTATAATTTGATAATAGAATTATATTTTGAATTTGTAAGTTTTTTGAAATTATGATTTGAAAAGAAAAAATTTGTTTGGTTATGAGTTTTAAAAAGAATTTTGAATTGAATAATGAATTGAGTGTTGAATTTTTTAAATGAGTTTTAAAATAAGAAAAGTTGTTTGATTACGAATTTTAAAACGAGTTTTCAATACTTAATTAAAAAAACATGTAACTCATAACCAAACACACAATTCAAAACTCTATTGAATATTCTATTTAAAATTCATAATTAAACTCTTTTTAAAATTCAATTCTAAAAAATAACTATTGGAAAATTTTATTTAAATTTTTTTTTCAAATAACAGTTGCAAAAATAAAATTAAAAAAAATATATTACTATTTCAGTCAACCGACCGGACATTTAGAAAGACGACCGAACACATCCAAAAATTCAAAAACTATCTGAGAAGATGTCCAGACAAACGATTGAGTAGAACAAATTTTGAAATTCAAAATTCAAGTATTGAAAAGAGTTTTTAAACGTGAGTGTAAAATTAATTTTTAATAATTCTATCCAAACACAACACTCAAATATAAATATGAAATTATGATTAAAACTTTACACCAAATATAACCTAAATATAACATATAAAAAGAAAGAGTTAAAGATAAAACAGAACAAAGCAGAAGGCTCGAACAAAAATGACTTAAACCTCCAGTGGGGGTGAACCCCACCACTTCAATTGATTTTTGATTGGTTGAAATTATATATATATATTTTTTGGGTGTTCTTCTCACTATCTCTCATGTGAAAGTGGGGGTGCTGAGCGTCACCCAATGGGATCCGGAGCCTACTGAGGCTCGAAAACAAACAGTGTCAACCTTTTCACGTCATCTTTTCACATCATCATGAAAAACGCTTCGGCTCTCAACAAACTATTATGCTATGTATGTACTAACCCCTAAGCTAAAGTAGCAAATGTAATGGGTTCGATGTACATATAAGTTGATGAAAAATGTTTGGAAGCTTTAAATTGAGAGTACTAAAGGAGCTTTAGAGAGTGGGTTTCATGATTGATGTGATGTTTTGGCCTTAAATTTTTTTTTTTTTTTTTTGAATTTTCACCTCATTAGTGGTCCATTAATACTCCCAAATTAGTGGGATGTATCATTGTTATAAATTTATACATACATATTTGGTTACATACATGATATATAAGTGACTACACATTAATTGATGGTCATATATATATATATATGGATAATGCTATATGTATCAATTGGTGTATTAATTAATATATCAATTAATGATATTGTATAATTTAAGAGGTTTTTTATATTTATAATATATTTAATAAGTAGGATCAATAATAATATCATAATTAGTATTGATACATTAATTTATATACTAATTGATATATGTAATATCACTGTATATATATACATTAATTGGGGGTTGAGATTAATGCAGAGAAGTGCGGTGGGAAGGTGATAGGTGTCAAGGTTTTGCAAGAGTAGAATGAGTGGGGTTAAAAGTGAAAGGCCTGACGCGTGGGCCGAATGTCAAGAATAAAATAAAAAAATATGCTAAATTATTTTTTGGTCAGCACCTCCTGAAAATTATCCAGTCACCGGCCGTAACTTCTCATAATTTATCAGTCGTAAAGCATGTCTAGGTGGTGTTTTGGTAAATTGATAAAAAAAAAAAAAGGGTTAATTTTTTAATTTTTTTTGTGATTTTTTGATTTTTTTTTTTTTTGGTTAAAGAAGCTGATTTTTTTGTAATTTTTTTTGTGATTTTTTTGTGTAAAAAAATTAAAAAGTCAAAAAAATTAATTTTTTTATAAAATTTCCAAAATGCCCCTATGTCATCGACTGCCGAAAATGACACATCGCACAATACAAGCTAAACCCTACCTGTGTGGAGAAACAAAACACCAACCCGTTAACCCCAAGTAAAAGAGTCCGATCTGTTGATACTTATTGAATTCTTAATTTGAAGTAGTTTTTTAGATTTTTTTATTAGATTTGTATGTAAGATATGAACTATTTTCATACACTTTGCTGAATCTAATATTTGTCTGTTTGTATTGATCTAATAATCTAATTTTTATTAATTTTGATTTATCATTTAGGATGTTCAAGTGTTATTCTTTATATATATATATACACATACATCTCTGATTTTTGAAACTCATTTTTTTTTTTTTTTTGAATGGTTATTGGTGTGGGTGTTTGAAGTGTTTGGATTGTTGTTCAAAAGTCTGAGATGTATGTATACATCTGGGTGTTTGTATATATATTTGAGATCTATGTATTGAAGTGTTTGTATTTTTGTTTGTATGTAGTGTTTGTATTGTTGTTCAAAAATTTGGTTATTGATGTTCTAAGTGTTTGTCTTGCTCTGGGTGTTCTAGGTCTTCTCCTCTCTCTCTTCCTCGCTGCTTCTTTCTTCTTCCTCTTCTATGATTCTGATTCTAATTCTGTGTTTTTGTTTTTTTTTTTGGAAATTTTGCCCCAAAACGACATCGTTTTAGGGCACCGTAGGGAACTGCTGCAGCAAAACGCGGCAGAGGATCCGGATTCCAAGTAATAAGCCCAAAGCTTTGACCCACCCACACTTGCAGTAGCCAATTCGAATCCAAGTCCATCACTCATTCAATCCCAATCACTTTCAATCAAATAAAACCCAACCCAACCCAAGTCCAACAATCAGCCTCACATACGGCAGATCCAGCCCAATTTTCTAATTCAGCCCAATCCCATATTTCTACCCAGGCCTCACCCAACCATTTTACCCCACCCATTCTTAAGCCCATTTAAACCCAAAGTCCATCCTACAGTTGTTTTGTTTTATTTTTTTAGATTTTCTATTAAACTATTTGATGCATCTTTTACTAACATTTTATGAAACTAAAATAACTTCTATAACTCGAGAAAAAAGAAATTGATTATTTAGAAGTTGGAACAAATGTTTTTAGCTTTTTATTGATTATCTATTTGAACCTTGTAAAATATTGCAACAAACAAGCTTAGTGAAGTACAAATTTTTCACTTTGTTTTGAATGTTGAGTGTCAAAATTTTAATACGTTACAACTATGTCACCATTGAGGTAAACTATCATCCCCCATGAATGTCCCCATCATTATAGCCACCATCACCTCCACAACAGTATCACCCCACTACCCCTCATCAATGGGGTGTGTCAGCCTTACCCAGCCTCCAACTATTATGTTTAAATTTCATATTTTAATTAATTTTTTAAATTTTGGCTAGTTAACAGATTGATACATGTCGGACTTATTTAAAAACTAAAGAGATGTGATTGGGAGCTCGAATCCGAGCTCCCCCGAATGCCCCGAATCTTTTTTTTTTTTTTTTTTTTTTTTTTTTTTTTTTTTACAGCGGAAGAAGCAAGAAGAAGACGAAGAAGAGGGAGGAGGGAGGAGGGAGGAGGGAGGAGGGGACTGGAGGGGGCCTAAAAAATGGAGGGAGAGGGGAGGAGGAAGAGGAGGGAGACGGCGGAGCTGCGACGGCGGAGCTGCGAGCTGCGACGACCGGGGCAGAGCTGCGACGGGGTAGCTGCGACGGGCCGGCGGACAGCCGGAGGCGAGCTGCGACGACCTCCTCTTCCTCTTCCCTCTCTTCTCTTTCTCTCCCTCTCCCTCTTCTCCCTCTGCCTCTGCGTCAACAATGGCGGAAAAAAAGAAAAAAAAAAAAAAAAAAACCTAAAGCCCAAAACGACGTCGTTTTGGGCTTTAGGGGCATTCGGGGCCGATTTTTTCGAGCTAAAAAACATTTTCGAAAACTAAATCACATCCCACCCACAAGTCCAATTATTAGGGGCCAAAATCAAATCGAACTGGACTACACATTTTTCTTTACACTATATTAAAAAGTTCTACACATTTTTCATTCGCATATTTTTAATATTTTCATTAATTGTTTTTCTTGTTTACTTTCTAACATAATTCAAATATTTTGATTTTCTTTTTTTTTAATCTTTTTACATCTCATATAATCAAAAAAAAAAAAAAAATCAAGTACCATATAATACCTACAAGTCGAGGGAAAAAACGGGAAAAACAAACTAAAAACTTTAAATATAAGAAGAAAAAAATCAAACTAAATATTAGATTTATCCTAGTGGGCTCTTATGAGCTGGGTTTATAAGCGAGCTTAGGTTACAAACCTTTGTACAATGTCTGAAATCATTTTTCATAGGTTGGGACAGGTTGGGCACTCAAATAGGCAGGGATGGGCCATGGGATAAGTTGGTCGAGTTTGATAATATCGAACTTTTTATCCGCGCGAATCATTTGGGAACCCCTACCCCTGACCATCACCACCACCCTATAATCTCTACCACCAACATTTCTACAACTACTTTACAATATCACCAACATCACCATCGCACCACTGCCACCACAATCACCATAGTCATTCTTACCACCATATCATAGCACTATTACAACCACTATAATTTCACTAGCGCTATTATCACCACCAACCTTTAATTATCATGTTGCCATTGTTACCACCACCACTACCATTATCACTCCATTACTACCACCATCAAACCATTGATATTTTATTACCACCACTGTTATCATTATCACAATCACTATACATCTACCACCACCACTGCTAACTTTTTAAGGTGCAATGAGGTTACAATATTAAATGGTAATCTCATTCTCAATCCCATTTTTTTTTTTTTTACATATTTAAAAAAAAAAAATATATATATATATATATATATATGTAGGGGGTATACATGGATTGGATTGGTCCAATTTTAAAGTAAATCAGGAACCAAATCGGTTCTTATGATTCCAAAAAAATTATAACTGAACCAGAATTGAGCCACAAAACCAATTTGATTTGATTTGGTTTTACAGTTTTAAAAATTTTATATAACAATAAATATAATAAATATTTTATGTTATGTTAGTAAAGAAACTAACAATAATTAATTTGGTTAAGTTGGTCACAATTTATCAATTTCACAATGAAGATTAGTATTTAAATCTTATAAGAAATTTTTCATATTTTAATTTTTACATATAAAAATATAAAAAATAATAAACAAATAAAAATCATTTTCAGAACTAGAATCGAAACTAATAAAAAAGAGACCAAACTGGTGGTTTGGATCAATTTACCAGTCCCACCGGTTTTTGTGAACATCCCTAAAAATATGAATAAATAAATGATAAAAATAGTAATTGCTCATGTTTAAAATAAATTATTTGTTTCAAAATTTTTAATTAAACCAAATTATTGAATTGCATTGACACATGACTTTAATACTCGTAGGCAGATTGAAGGTTCACGCCTCAATAGGGACTTGGCAGCCACATAATTCAATGAACTGAGATCTTATAGATTAATCATGGGTTAAAGTCACCAACCATCTCCTTCTCCTTAGGTTAGATTAGATTAGATTAGATGATATAAAATGCAATTTGTACTCCTCAGAAAACAAAAAAAAAAATTATATTATTGCATTGACCCAATAATCTTACTCCTAGCAATGAGATTTTTCATAATGGAATTCTCATTTTTTCTTTTAAATTTTTTCCAATGGAAAAAAATGAGGAATTCCTACTTCTTTGGTTCGTATTATCCAAACATAATTAATAAAAAATAAAAATAAAAAAAGTACAATAAGATTTATTTCACAGAACATTTTAAGTTTTAGTGAAGGAGATAAAAGAATTCTCATTTCTCATAGTTGAAAATCAGAATTAATCCTTAATGAAGAGTCCCTCTTAAGAAAAGAAAAGAAAAAAATTCACTCTAAACTATAGAGAAAGAAACTTTCAAACCCACCTAAGACAAATTCATGTTCTAAGACATAATAAATTAAGCATAAGAAGAAAACATAGAAGAAGAAGTAGTAATGGAGTAGAAGCAAAAAGAAGCAGATGCAGAACAAGAAGTTTCAAGATTTTGAGCATCTGATTGACTAGCCAAAGACAACTAATATTTCCTTATCCAAAAATTTAATATTTTTGTGGTTTAGTCTATCCAAGGTATGTAATCGAGTCGATCCATAAAATATACCAAAGATCAATATTCCCTTTTTTAGTCAATTTTAGTAGTTTGTCACAATTTTAACTATGTTTCCATTGAAACAAAAAAAAAAAAATTCAGCACCGTTTAGGAAGTGATTTTGTAGATTTTTTTAACTATTTTAGTCACAAAAGACAAAATAGGCTATTTTAGCCGCAACAAACAAAATATCACATCCAACCCATAATCATTACCCTCTTCTGTTACAAAAAAAAAGTCAAAAAAGCCAAAAAACCCTTCCCAAACCAAGCTTTTTAGCCCAGGCTCAAATAACCGAAAAAGTCAAAAAGCCAAAAAGCCAGCCCACTTCCCAAACCAACCCTGAGTTGTTTAACTATTAGAGATGTCATTTGATTCAGCCTAATGTTTATGATGATCTTCAACTTTAATCCTTTGTTAATGGTAAGAGTGCGCCCCAATGGTAAATGTAAACTATGTCAAGTAAGATCACAACAATTTATTGTCATCAATTAAGAATGATCAATTTACTCTCATCAATAAGGAATGAAGGATCAGATTTGGACTAGAAAGAGAATTATACCCTTAATTCAGGTTTGACTATCATGAACAAGACTCTTGTGGGCTTTCATAATCTCATCGAGATCAACGTAATTCTCTTTCATTAACATCTACTACCAATGCTTCACCACCCTGCCTCTCTTCTTGTAATTGAGTCGAATCATTCTTGACTATTGTTACAAAAGGAAATTTCTCTTAGCTCCAGCTAATTTCATTTTTTTTTACCAAGTTGAGCATTCAGGACAAAAAATAAAAGTAAAAATAAAAACAAAAATAAAAAATTGCTTTCTCCGTTGTCATTTTTATTTGGGCACATGGTTACAACTTTAAACCCCCTTTTAAATTAACCCTAATCTATATGAATTATCCCACAAGATACGCATGAACAAATTTTTTTTTATAAACATTGCTATTTAAGGCTAAAAATTAGATTCATTTTTTTAAATCTAATAATATAGTAATCAATTAGAATATTAAAGAAAACACTATCTCTCATATCTTTTTCAATTATCAATTAATTGTATCACTTACATATCATTAGGTTTAAAAAGTAAATTTATATATCATTTTTTTTTATTTTTTTATAGTAGCAATAACAGTGTGTTTTTAAGTCGTCAACTTAGTGAGAAAACCCAAATTATTAATTGGCTTCCCTTGAAACATTAAAACGAACAAATAATAAAAAGGAATCAGAAATATAACACAAATAGATAAAAACATCTTCCTTTGTACAAATCTCCATCAATAATGATTGGAATACAAAAATTAAACATAAAATCAAACACAAAAAACATATAAATTGATAGAATTTACATGATACGTCGCTAGGTATGTCTTAAAAAATTTGTCAGTCAATAAATTTTATGTACTGACCAGATGTTCAATTTTTGTATTACTAAACAATTGTGATGGAGACTCCTACACATACATAATTCCCACAACTCTCACTCTCATTCCAATTACTCATAGTGTAGGATCCATAAATATATATGTAGACTCTACACACATAACAAAAGTCAAGATTAAATTAAAAGTCGTAAAATTTCCAAAAAAAAGTCCCAAACATTTCTCATTACTAAATTTATTGATGTCCACATCAAATCCATATTGTCCAAACCCATCACCTCCACAGCCCTGGGCAAATCATCATCAACAGCAAGCAATAGCTTCAACGACTCGAAACATACTGCATGAATTCCAAGTCGGACTCAAGACCCGCCATAGTTTCGGGCGCCAACACCACTTCCAGATCCACGCTCCCTCCTCCTCGGCCCGGGAATGCCGAGATCTTACCATCAAACTTGTTAGCCCGCCCGCTCCGAACCGTTATGGGTCTGCCCCACCCCAAATCGTTGTCGTACATGGGGAATCGGGGCGAACTACCCATTGTGATCATAGCCCCATCAAAGTTCCCCAAAGGGAAACACCGTGGGTTGCCCTCCCAATCCTCTACGAACCGTCTCACCGTACCATTATCGTGAGCCAACACATTTTTATTCAGCTGCTCCGCGCACCACGGCAAATCCCTAGACAAAACGTCGTTGGCTGTGGCGTAGGTGGGTATGCTCTGTATCGCGTTTCCGAAGTAGTACGGGTCGAGCTTCGGCTGGAGCCGGTGGCGACAGTTCACCGCCATCCGAAACGTCGTCTTCTTCGACCCCGGAAGCTTCCTCGCCCGCGTCACTGCTCGCCAGAGTAGCGCTCAGAGTGACTGAAACGACGAAATCTCTGTCGTTTTGGCATTTGGGGCTCCTCCTTTGCCGTTTCTCAGCAAATTCTGGAGAATTGCGGTGAATTTTCCGTCGGCGACTTTCAGCGTGTCGTTGCTTTGCTTCCCCATTAACTCGGCGGCGGTGTTAATTGTTCCGTTGTCGATCAATTGTCGGTAATTATTGACTTTGGCTTTGAGTTTGAGAATCGAATCTCTGTTGAAACTGAAGATTCTCTCGCGCAATGGCGCGTCGAGGGAGAAGGTGACTTTGGGCGCGCCGTCGGGGAATCCGAGGACAGCCGGAGAAATCAGGACAGAGTCGCGGCGGAAGTCCGGGGGCCTCGAAATCCGCCTTGCTCCTCCCCTGCAAACTTCGGCGAATGTATTGAAGAAATTCCAGAACGAAGTGCCGTCAGTGACGGCGTGGTTGACGGAGCAACCGATGAAGACGCCGTCGGCGAGCTCCGTCACCTGAACAGCCAAAATGGGGTTGAAATGGCCTTCGTAGCTGACAGTCCGATCAAAAGCAAACAAGTCCTTGACAGAGTCGGGAAATCGGTGGAAGAGAGAATGTGGCGAATGTGAATGTGAGAGGCATTGGCGTGAAGGAAGGGAACTCCGGCGTCATTGCATGTGACGTAGACGTAGCCTTGGGAATCGGTGGAGAGACGGCCGGCGAGAGGGGGGAAGTGGGTGAGAGTGCGGGAGAGGCTGTTTTTGAGGAGAGAGAGGAGAGAGTGGATGGGGAGAGGAGGGCGGGTGAAGAGGCAACCCTTTTGAATGTAGTGGCAGGAGAGCATGGGGAGGTCGGAGACGGAGAGCTTGAGGTCTCCGATTATGGATTTGCGATCAGGAAAGACAGTGCAGTTAGAGACCACCAGAGATTGAGATTGAGATTGCGAAGATGACATAATTGTTGAACAAGGCATTTTCACACTCTCGCTCTCTTTTTCTCTGAGGGGCGTGTTGAGAGGCTTGAGGAGTGAGTGGGGAGAGATGAGGAGAAGCTTTATATAGGACCGTGTCATTAGGGCTGTAAACGAGCCGAGCCGAGCCGAGCCGAGCCGAGCCGAGCTTTAGTGTGTTTGGGCTTGTTTATTAAGATTTTAACGAGCTCGAGCTCGAGCTAAATAAAAATTTAACGAACCGAGCTCGAGCCGAGTTGGCCTAGGCTCGACTCGAGCTCGAGCCTGTTCACGAACCTTAACGAGCCAAAAAATTTATAAATTCATACTTGCATGTGAGACTAAAGTTACAATTAAAACTTTGATTATACAATTATATATACAATATATATAAACATACTAAAAAAAAGTCCATATTTTACTAAAATAATAATATCTACTACCACTATTATATAAATATACTATTTATAGTTAAGTATTATTTACATTTATATTTTTTAAATATATAAATAGCATATTTCTCTTATTTTTTATACATAATTTTATATTATTTAATATATAAATAATAAATATTGAACGAGCCAGCTAACGAGCCGAGCTTATGAGCCGAGCTTTAGAGTGTTTGGGCTTGTTTATTAAAAATTTAACGAGCTCGAGCTCGAGCTCGAACGGCAAAAAAAATTAACGAACCGAGTTCGAACGAGCTCTTACCGAGCCGAGCTCGAGCTTGTTCATGAACGGCTCTGTTCATTTGCAGCCCTACGTGTCATACTGGGGTTCGGATTGGGTTCATGCACTTAGCTAAGGTGGTTGCTGCTGCTCTTCTTATCATTAGTTTCTCGCTTGAGTTGACTTTGTAAATTTAATCAACTATGCTGCAGACCTTAGTGGGGGTCGCACCCTAGTGAGGTGGTGAGCTCTCACTGACTAAAACTCAAAAAAAAATAAAATAAAATAAAATAGTTTTTTTTTTGGCTTAATCACAGCGTGTCACCTCACTGGGGGTCGACCCCCAGTGGGGGTCCGAAGCATTTTTCAAATTTAATATATACTACTTAATTTATATAATTTATATGAGAAAAATTAGAGGTCATGCAAAAACTTTCATGAAAATGATCATGAAAGATTTATGACTATTGGATTACCTTGATTAGTGTGTAGTGCTTTATTTTAAATGTAATCCAAGGGTCATAAATATTTCATGATCATTTTCATGAAAGTTTTTTCATGATACCTAACATTACTCAATTTATATTGGTCATATTATGCTAACTTTAATCCGAATCAAATTCATTCTAAATGTTTAATGATACAAAAATATTTCTAAAATGATAGTATTATTAGTTCTGTATTCATATTTCATGTAATTAAACTCAAAATGACTTATAGGAAAATAATTTTTTTATTTGAGGACTATTTCAGTTAATATCATCATAAAAGGCCGTGTTCTTTTCTTTTTTTCTTTTTTTTAATATATATTATATGCAATTTATGATATTTACGATTTACCACAAATGTCATAATTAGATGATTTTGAGTTATAATAACAAATAAAATAAAATAAAATAATTATAACAAAAAACTATATAATGTATAACTAAACGAGTTATGCTACAGAACCCAAATATTTATATGGGTCTTACACTCATGTGAAAGGTTTGGTAAAAAATTTGATAAATTATTTGGAATTTATAACATTTTCCTAACTAAACATCTTTTCAATCATAAACAATGTCACAACTAATATCACAATGAATCATAATTAATATTACAAAAGTCATACCTAATACTACAATAAATTGTAACTAAACACCACACAAAACGTAACTGAAGCATGGTTACACAGAATTTTCCTTCAAAAATTAGTTAAGAAACTCATTTTGTGGACACTATAAATACAGTCATACACGATTTGAATTCAATATTATGAAAGAAATTATAATGGACTAATTACTGATTTAAAGGTCAAATATCTATCTTCACGGGGAGAGTGAAGTTCACAGTAAAGTATTTAGAAAAATATTTTAAATTGTAGGAAAATAATATATGATCATGATTGAGCATACTTTCAATAAATGTGAACTACATATTATATTTTTAAGTAAAATTCTAAACTTTTAGAATTACTGTAAAGTCTATGTCTATTTACATCCTTCGTTTTTATATAAACAAAAATTATACTAATTACTTAATAATTGTGCGTGTGATGAGAGTTTACAAAACTTTTTCGTAACTACTTTTTAAAATGCATTAAGCGCACAAAACAAATATAAAAAATACATCATATGATTGACATGTCACCTATCACTTGTAAGTTTGTAAGATTGAGAGTCATATTATTCATCATTTCTTACAATTTGTCTTGTTGAACACTTATAATTTTTGTGTTGTAATATTGGTCGTGTGGTCTATATATGTTATTAGTGATACCGCCCATCTCCCAAGGTTGTCTCTATTGAGGCCACTACCATTCGATTGGCCTTTCTTATATGAATAATACTATATTTACTAATTAGTGTACACACTAGTATACCAACAGATGATATAGCATAATTTTAAAGGTTTTAAATATTTGTAATTTGTATAATAAATAAGGTTATTTATGATTGCATTAAGTTATTTTTTATGCATATTTTGTGTTTTAATTACGCGCCTAACATAACAGCACGCCATTTTGTAGCCTTAAAGATGTAATAATACTACCAAAATTTGATGATTTTCCTGGTTCAAGATGGTGCACTAGTAATTTAACATTGGAATTGGATTGATTCTTCTTTTCCATATGTATGTGCTAAGAAACATACAGAAAATGATATGTACCTCAAAATGTAAAGTGTATGGTGTCAATTTAAATATAGGATGATATAAATCATACAAAAAATAAATTCAATCTACATATTTAATTTCTTAGCACTTCTTCCAAGTATGTAATATTGATGACAAACAATAGTGAAAACCATAGCCTAGCTTGTTCAAGAATGGCCATAGACTAGAATTAGGGTTGTAAGTAAACAGTATCGATTTGAGTCAAATCAAGCTGAATCAATTATAATTTGATAAATAAATCAAATTCAAATGAATTGAAATTTAATAAACAACTCGATTCATTGCAATAGCATACTCAAGCAGCGAAAATTGAATGGCAATAATGCTTTTGGTCCATCCAACATTTGCTATAGAAGTTCAAATGGATTGGAACCAATGATTTAAAAATGATGGACAAACCGAGTACACCACCGTAGTGGAGACTACAAAGCTCACCGACCTTTTGGCTCTAACTCTGACAGCCTATTTGATTTTTTTGTTTTTTATCAATAAAATAAAATTTTCATTCAAAATATGAAAGTAAAAGACAAGAATACAACGTATATCGAGAGAGATTCGAAAAGTACAATCTATGCCTTCTATTGCTACTCGGATCCATACAATCAATTCATCAGCCTCACGATTTTTTAAAATAAAAAGAGAAAACAAAATAAGAAAACAATTACCTAGAAAAAAATAAAAAGTCAAAAAGGAATTGACACCCCCACAAAACAACCCAACAACCCATTAATGGAGGAGTATGAACACGTGACGCTCTAGAAGCACTTGATAATTCATATGACTTTGTCCACGACCATAATATAATTTTCCCATTGAAAAGAAAAATAAAGACAAAAATATAAAAATACTAGTCAATTTCACTAATTTTAAAATAATTTATTGAATTTAAGACATCATTTTTTTTTATTTTTTTTTAACGTTAAAGTTAGTCGTTAGGGCTTAGTTGTTAAATTAACACATTGGACGAATTGAACTTACATCTTCCTCTTGCAAGTATTTATGGTGTGTTTGGTTCATGAATTTGGATAGGAATTTGAAAAATGTAATTATATTTCATTCACATTTCACACATATTTTTCATTTCTCTTTTTAAATTTCTCGCCATATTCATGAACCAAACACAACATTGCTAATCACACAAGTTACAACTCTTTGTTTTTTTTGTTTTTTGTTTTTTTTTTTTTTTGTTAATACTTATTATACGGTGTATCATAAACAGCTACTAACATATGCCATAAGTGAATAGTAGGGGATACTTCTTGTAACAAAATGTGTGTACCAATTGCCGCACTAGATGATTGTGGATCGGAGCTCCGCACTTGATTGGACTATCTAGGAATTGAGGCCCTGCAACAAGGAGCACCGTCAAAGCTGCCAGGCCGGGGTTGGCCGGAGGGGCCGAATGACCCCTCCGGTGTGAGAATGAGTAATCGGAGAAGAAGCAAGGTGCTCTCTAAGTGCCGAGAGTTAAGTTTCAATGAGTAGGGTTTAGCTTAGATCTGTTACCTTCAATGTGAAGTCAGTGTAGTTTATATTGAACTCCTTGCTTGTTGCCCAAGATGGTTTCAAGGAGCCCTGGTGTTGCTAAGTTTCCTTTTAACATTGCCCAAGGTAGGGGACCATCTGGTAGTTGTCAAGGGGTGCACATACTCATTGTAGTCATGCTGATAACAAACCATTCCTTTGATTAACTGTTTCCGTGATTCTAGGTGTAGAGGACCAGCTGAGGTGGCAACTTCCACATGCATATACTCACAGCTTCCATGTTTCTCTGGTGTGTTCCTTTGGCTCGGCATTGTTGTGCCTCAGCTCGGCCTTCTATGAGATTGCTTGTAGAGATGGGCCGGCCCAGTATGATGTCTTTGTGTGGGCTCGGCCCCCTTTGGGTTTGGTCCAAGGGTCAGGTCTTATGGCTCGGCCCAACCCAGCATCATGGCTGGACTGACCTTTCCACTACAAGTTGGGCTAATCTGACTGGCTCATTTGCTTATCCTGCTTCTCAGATCTTAAGTCTAATGGGTTGGGTCGGTCCAAGGCTTAGATCCGACCCATTTCATATTTAGCCCCTTCACAAAATAAATAAATAAATTACAGTATTCGTGCATAAAATTTATATAAAAAATTTCATAAAAATGATATGATCATTTCTTAAATAAATTTATTTTTACGATTATTTTATTTTAAAGTGAAAAATACACGTTGAATTAAATTATATCATTACTTTTTATAGCATGAGATGTATGCAAACAAAAAATTTTGGGGGATTGAAGATATAGAATGATATGAGAGATATTGGTCTACAAATCACAGAAAATCCCAGCGCTGTGTCTACTTGGAGTTGGATTACGATGGTGATATCCAACGTGGCGTGCATGCAACAACGGTGTTCCCGTTGCTGCTAAGCTAACTGGATACAATTTTGATCTCTTGCTGTTTGGGAATTGGAGCTTTTTTTGAATTCTTTTCAGTCCTCAAATTCAACTCTTTTTTTTTTTTTTTTTTTGGGTTAACCTCAAACTCAACTCTCACTCTCGCAATTCTGCTGGAACCTTTCATGTGTGTGTGAAATGGAACTGTTTGTTTTTTTATTTGTGTGAATTTTATGCTAGGCTCTACCTAACTACCTACTCAAAACACATAAATAGTGGGTAAATTCTATGGGGGTGTCCAACATATACCACCCTAATTACGATGTTATTGTTAGTTATAATTTGTTGTGATTTTAGTTATGATATTCGGTAGTGCGACATGTACCAATTAGTGTACTAACTAGTGTACCAACACTAGTTATGATATTAGTATTGATCTCATTCATTAATAACATTACAAATATAAAAAACATCTTAAATTATGTCACATCATCAATTGGTACAGTAGTTAGTACATTAATTGGTACATATAGTATTATTCTATAATATTATTTTAGTTATAATTTAAGAATTCTTTATCATAGGTGTTATTTGGTTATAATTCTCTCTTTTTTTAAGTCATGACTCTAATAATAATAAATTATATCATTTGTAATAATCAAATTTATAAATAATACAACTTAAATATGGTACATACCTTTATAACAATGTGTCTAATAACATTACCCCAAATAGTGAGAATTCATTTGTAATATAATTTCTCTTGTTTTAAGTGAAAATGACTAGCTGAAACTTTGGGTGACTACGTGTTAACTGTTACCATAAAGGCAGTACAACTAATTTCTATTTATTATTTTATTATTTTATTATTTTTTATTGAATTGGGATCCTCTAGAGTGATTTTTTCCTAAAATTTCCTAAAGTACTACATTGTGTGGTTGAGATTTACTGGCAAGTCACATCAATTTTTCTGATGTGACTTACCAGTAAATCTCAACCACACAATGTAATACTCTAGGAAACTTTAGGAAAATTTCACTCTAGAGGATCCTTGCTCTTTTTTATTACCATGTATGCGAGGGATTGGTTAACAAATAGTTACACAATTCTCAAATATACAATCATTTTAAATACATTGATAACATTTTTTTTTCCCTCTCTTTCTGGGTCAAAACATAAGAAGCTTTCATTAATGGGGAGAATTATTATGTAATATCATGTGAGATTTTTTACATAGTGCTTCTAAAAATGAACAATAAAATGTATTTGATAAATTATTTTTATCTCTTAATTATTTAATAAAGATAGGTTAACGATATCACGCATAATTTTTTTTTTTTTTTTGAATTATTAATTAAAAGCATCACTTGAATAATAGAAATAAATAAATAAATAAATAAAAAATAAAAAACATAATAAAGGGCAATCATGCTCCCTAAGAGGAAACAGTATGCCAAAGAAGAAGCATACAATCATGTCGCGGTACCCTCCCCATGACCACCCTCCTAGCACTTAATAGATAAGCTCATACTTTGAAATAGATAACCTCTTCCACAATAACAACCAAAAAAAAAAAAAAAATTTTATATAAGATCCTTTTTTTTTTTCTTTTTTTTTTTGTTATCCTTTTATATCATTTCTTATATAATTTCCAGTCCATAATCTATATTAGAAGGCACTATTTGGGCCCATAGGGTTTACTACGGGTTCCGTTTCGATAATCTACACAATTCATTTTGTCAAACACTTCGTATATTCATCCACATAAAAAAAAATTTAAAAATTAAAAAAATAAATCGATCTGATAATCGTAAACTATTCAATTTGTCGCATTTGTCATCCAAAAAAAAAATTTGATGGTTTATTTTTAAAAACACAATTGTCATCTATTTTTTTAGTGATTAACGTGATAAATTGAATAAATTACAATTATTGGATCAATTTAATTTTTTATGTGCATAAAATATACAAAGTGACTAATAAAATAAACAATTCAAATAATCAAAACAAAACCCGTAGTATAGGACCAAACAACATCCTCCCGTCCAGATTGAGGCAATCCTCCTCCTTATTTTTAATATATTAATTCTTCACTTGAAAATAATTATTAAAAAATAAAAATAAAAAATCGATAATATTTTGTTATGTACCCCCAATGATATAAAATAATTTTAAAAGTTAGTGATATATATAGAAGTGAACGATTTTAAAAAGCTTCAAAACCATTTTGTTTGGTTTGATTATTATTATTATTATTATTTCACAAAAATTGGACGGGTTTTCATTTGTCTTTAGTGAATTTTTGATTAAAATACAAAAATAATTAAAATACAAAAAAAAAAAAAAAAAACATTAAAGACAAACGAAAATCAATCTGAAAATAGCTTTTAGAATAGGGAGTATTGAATATCTGAAATTCTCTCTATTCTAAAAGTTATTTTTTAATAGGTTTTCGATGTACATAATTTGTATTATTGTAATAATTGATTTTTTTTTTTTCTATTTTAATTTTTACCCAAACATGCTACAAATTCAAAAAAATTTGTCCATAATTTACTCAGAATTTTCAACATATTATTCAAAGGGTAAACTATCAATAGATCTTAATAGTTAAACTTAATTCCCATCAAGTCCTATAAGTCCTACTAAAATCGTCGTTAAAAATATTTTTTTTGTGACGAGTTTTTGTATATATTGCTAAAAATTAATAATTAGTGACTTTTTTCACAATTTTTATAAATTGCCGCTAAAACTTATAATTAGTGACGTTTTTCTATGACAAATTTTCCAAACTATCGCTGAAAGTTGAAAATTATTAACTTTTTTATGACTATTTTTTTAAACTATTGCTAAAACTTATAATTAGACATTTTTAGTGACAAAATTTTCAAATTGTTGTTAAAAATTAACAATTAGTGATATTTTCTAATAGTGTTTGATGAAAAAAGTCATTAATTTTCACAGGATCTATTGAACAATAAGTCCACATATTAGGACCTATACGGAAGTCTCCCTTATTCAAAGACATATATGCTATAATACACTTATTCAATCTCCACTGTACACTTACATTGTGGAAAAAATTTGTTACCCATTTCCCAGACTAATCCATTTTTATCTATGCTATATTTGATTAGAGGATTTGAAAAGAGAAAAAGAAAATGTAGATGAAATGAGAATAAAATATACCTATATTTAGTTTTACACATATTTTTCCTTTTTATTTTTAAATCTCTTCTCAAATCTCCAACTAAACACGGAGTGTTATCATTTTCTTTGAAAAGAAAACTATCATGCAATGAAAATAAATATAAAAAAAAAAAAGAAAAAAAAAAGATTGATTAATTATTGTTAGTTAGGCATGGCTAATGTTATACATGAACAACTGGCTTAAACATTGATTAATTATTGTTAGTTTTTTTGTAGAGGTAAAAGGACGCATTTACAAAAGATTCCATGGCAAATCTCATACATAAGAAGAATCGCGCCGACTATTTACGTTCTGTATGTTGGCTGTCATTCTAGAAATCACCATGAAGGTCGGTCTGGATTGTTCACCTTAAAACAATAATATAATGTAGGTGGTTATGCTTGAGATTGATTACCTGAATGAAAAAGGTCGGTTAATTAACCTAAAATAATCTGGACAACTGCCGTGACAGATTTGTCGGCGTGTGCCAATTATTTAATGCAAATTAGGGACACTAATAATTACAACACATTTTGTATAAGTACGTATGCATGTAGCTTAATTAATTCCATTGTTTAGACTCCATAGTTCCACATCCTTAAGTTTACTATAAAATTATATATATTAATATTATTGTCTATAAGCTTTGCGTCTAAGTAAATGGGACCCAAGCAACCCCCCAGTCGGAGAAGTTATTCTTTAGTTCCAGGGCACAAGTGTATTTTGATTGGTTGAGATGGTAGAATTTATAATTTTATATTAGGTGATTGAAATATAAAAATTTATAATTAATTAAAAACATAATGACGAGATGTTATTGGATCGACCCATAATTTTTTCGCCAGTGGTTAGCGTTGCAATGAGGGTGTTTGTTTGGACTTTTCTGAGCCAACTTATAGCTTCTGGCTTTTGAAAAGCTATTTTGGACTGTTTGGTTAAACTTCTTTCAAACAGTTTATGATTCTAACAACTTATTTTAAGTAAAAAAAAGCTGATTCTGAGAAGCTGCTCAACCCTTACTTCTGATTATCAGCTTCTGCTGTGGACATATTAATTTACGGTTATACTTTTAGATTTTTTTATTTTTTATTTTTTTAAAAATAGAAAAAGACTCAAATGGACTATAGAATATTATTATTATTTTTTATGAGAAATGTAGATAAGTAGTGAATAACAAAAAATAAAAGTTAATTGAAAAAGCTACTCCACAACTTATTTAAAACACTACTAAGTAACTTAAATCTATAATCCAACAGTTATACCAAACAAATTAACAGCTTCTGATTAAAGTCATAATCTATAATCTGTTAAGTTATAATCTATAATCTGTTTCAACAGTTACACCAAACGGGGCCAATGTACCTTGACACTTGATTCGTGTGTGACAATTCAAGAACAACCATGAAGAATTTTCGATATCCTCGTCACGCTTTTGGCTTGGATGTTAATTAAGAGAGAAAAATTTGGGATCATAAAAATTTTTTCATAAAAATAATCATGAAATAATTATGATCCTTGGATTACTTTGATGAGTGTGTGATACTTTATTCTAAGTGTAATTCAAGGATCACAAAGTTTTCATGATTATTTTCATGAAAAAATTTTCATGATACCTAACATTATTATTAAGATGCTTTATTAATTCGTCAGCTGCTTTCTTACGTAAAATTTGCATTGGGATTTTCAAATGAATGAACAAAAATGTGTACGTTAGGGATTGTTTGGGTAAGATTATTTTAATAATTTTTTTAATTTTTCATAAAAATATGTTATAAAAAAATAAAGAAATAATATGACTAAAAAAAAAAAAAAGATAATAAATATATTGTTTTGGAATGTTCCCAAACAACCCCTCAATTTGCAATTTCTAATAAGGGTTCCATTGATGTTAATATTGAGACTGATATAAAAAGTATTTAAAAAATGATAAGAAAGTTAAAAAGTATATTAATTTTAGGTAGTAGCTTTTCTTCGGTCTGAAATTAGACTGCAACGTATTGTTGGGCCTCTATGAATCCATCACAAAGTCCACATCGATAATCACAACTACTTGATTGAATATCGATAGTCACATAATTAGAACAATGTATTTTTTTTTATCAATAGCTAATAAAATTTTATTTTATACATAATAAAATAAAATTAAAATTAAAGACAAAAAAATAAAATAAAATAAAGGGAGATAACACACGGATCAACTAGCTTTCCATAAACCGATCCCAAAAAAAAAAAAAAACTAGCTTTCCATAAAATATATATATATATATATTTGACGATCGCACGTTATGTACTTTTGCAAACTCTTTCTGTCTAGAAAATTATTGAAATGTATCACCCAATAAATAAGGTTATGCAAACAAGAATACTATGGCTAGTATGGTAATACTTATATTTTTTATTTTTTTCTTTGAAAAATATAAATAAAAATTTGTTTGTCATATTATTTTTGTTTTAAAAAATTTAAAATTAATTCAAAATTTTTTAAAAAAACTAAGAAAATATGCTTTTATCCATCACTGCCACCCGCCACCTTCCAAATGAACTCCAACCACCTTCTCATGGCCAACTGTCACCACCCATAACCTCTAGCCCCCTATTCAATGGCCATCCAGCCAAAAACTCCAACAACCACCTCCACCACCGACGACCATATTCATTCACCATCCACTATTGGCCACCATTTTTGGCAATTCATAAAAAACGTTTCTTTATTTTTTTATTTTTTATTTTTGCAAAACAAGAGTTTGCTTTTGTTTTTTTAACACCAAAAAAAAAAAAGAAAAAAGAAAAAGAAAAAGAAAAAAAAGAAAAGAAAAATTGTAGTTCCTATTTTTTTGTAAGCAAAAATTTAGAAAATTAATAATATTAATAAAAAAAAATACTCAGAACTTAAGATGTAATGTGGATCAAATATATTTTCAGTGTGACTTATATCATATTAAATTTAAATGCACAATAAAAATTCAAATAATGAATTTTTTTGGGTAATTTTTCGAGATAGCATTTTTTTCACGCGAAAGGTAATAGGGCTCTCAACCAATGGGGTGGCACAAAAGGTGATAGATAAAACCACCTCCAATTCAACTGATTAAAGTGAATTAAGGCCTCTTTTAAGTAGTTATTTTCAATAAGTTAAAAAGATATTATAAATTGTTATATTATTGTCTCTATTTTTTTATTAATATTTTTGTAAAAAATTATAAAATTATTAAAATAATATGTTTCCAAACGAAAACTAAGACAATTTTATCCATTCATGATTACTTTTTAGTATTCTCCTATGTTGTGCACTCATTTAGGAGGCATACCATATCAGATACACCCCTATTACAAAATATGTAATTTTAATACAAAATTTCGTAATATTAAGGATTTATTTAGGAAGTGGGTTGACTTTTTGGCTATTTTAGTCTGGGGCTAAAAAGTCTTGTTTAGGAAGGACTTTTTGGCTTTTTTGAATTTTTGTGAGAGAAAATGTAATGATTATGGATTGGATGTGATATTTTGTCTTATTAGATTAAAAAGTCTATTTTGTTTTTTTGTGACTAAAATAGCTCCAAACCCGACCCAACCCAACCCAACCCATCTTTCCAAACAGAGGCTAACTACAAAGCGTGTAGCCTCACGATAAATTGGCATAATAAAAAAAAGTCATAACTATAAGTCAAAACCTTTTGCAACATCAACTATAAAATTTTAGACATTTTGTTACATCAATTTGTGATAAAATTGCGCATTTATGATTGATGTTATAAAATTTGGTGCCAAAATTATATATTTCATAGTAGGATGCACATCGTAGCATTTTCGTACTTTTTATTCATTCGAGAGCAATGTATCATCGTGTTGACTTAGAGCATCCACACCAAACTCTTTAATTTTTTAGTTAAATTAAAGTTATTTTATTATTTTAGCTAGTCACCTTTTAGCATCTATTGTATCAAACTCTTTATTCTAACTTATTCTTATTAAATATTATTTTCTTATTGTATTTGTTAGTCTTTCTTTTTTTATTAAATTGATAAATTACCAGCCAAACAATTTTTTAAAATAAAAAGCAAAAAAAAAAAAAATACCGTTGACCGGCCGAACTTCCGAGCAGACATCCGGTAACACACAAATAGCAATGAACAGTGCCTCACTTGTTGTAACGAGTTACTGTACCGATCGTAAATTTTGACGAGCTGCACGCGAGTTTGATACAGATGATTTTTTGAAGGTTTTAGCTAAAAAATAAAGTTTGGAGAACTTGACGAGGATGCTCTTAGTTCTCCAAAATTAAGAGGGGCAATATTTCGGTGTCCAATGCACACCATATGTAAATCTATTATAAAATTATATAATTTCACGAACTTACATAAATAATATCACAAAAATGTGTAAGTCAAATATAAAGTTGCATAACTTACATAATTTTGTGAATTTCTACAAATTTGTATATAATTTATATATTTTTGTGAGATCACTTATATAAATTCATAAAATCTTTTATAATTTTATAGTAAAAATTACATATAATATTCATTCCACACCAAAAAAATTTCCAATTAGGGGTGTCAATTTTCGACGATAATGTGCTTAGCCATTTTTTCCCTTTTCTTCCCACATGTTTTTATAATTATCCCAAGTTATACTGTCACCCAACAAAATAAAGGGAATAGAGCAGGAGATACTAAAGAAGGTAGAGACACCTGGATTTTCCCCCTACCAAAGTAGTTGAGGTCGTCTGCTCAAAAAAAAAAAGTAATTGAGGTCGACTATATCAATCTTGTAACTGTTTTTAGTTGTCTAAGAGCATCTCTAACGGAGAACCAAATGTTTCATCAGATTTAAGTAAAAAAGTAGCAATTTTCTTCATCTGATACTTCACGCTCCAACGGTTCAGCATCAAATTTTTTCATCAAATTTGCGCCGGGCAACCGGTTGGTTGACCGGCCGGTCGACCGGCCGATCAACCGGTAACGGCAAAATTTTTTTTTTTTTTTTTTTTTTTTTACCGGTTTGAACCCTTTTTTTTGAACTTTTTGAACTCTTTGGTGGTCAACCGGCCGGTCGACCGGGTGGTCGACCACCTAGGCAAAAAAATTTTTTTTTTTTTTTTTTTTTTTTTTTGACTGGTTTGAACCGTTTAGTGAACTGTCTGAACTTTTTTCCGGGGCGACCGGTTGGTCACCCGGATGGTCGCCCGGTTCTCTCATCCCAACGGTCAGTAACAGTATTTTGGTGAAATGCTTCGACTGTACTCAGTTTGGTGAAAGATTTGCTGAATTCTCGATTTGATATCGATTTGGTGCAACGGTTGGAGCTCCAAAAAGTGGGTTTTTCATCAAATTTTGAATTTGATGCTGGGTTTGGTTCTCCGTTGGAGATGGTCTAAAAGCATGGTGTCAGCGTGTTAGTTTTATGAGGGTCAGATAACTGCTCATATATCCACATTATTTGGACAGTGACTTAAGTTTCGTTTGGCATTGATTACGGTAGTTAATTTTTTTGTGTTGAAATTTTTTAAGCCTAACTTTTTTTAATCTCGTTTGATTTTTGTTTTTAGGTTTTTTTGACTTTTATAAAAGAAAAAATATAATTATTATGATTTAAATGTGACATTTTATCTTATTGACTTATATAACCTATTATACATTTTTATACTTTTTTTAACCTCAAAATATTTATCAAACGAGGACTTAAACAAAAACGCCCAGAGGAGTGAAGTTTTTAATCTATTTATTTTCTTATAATTAAATACTAAGAAATTATTTTCTCCTACTATGTTGGACTCTAGTTAGCACATACATATTAGCTTGCTGAAGATGACAGTTTCATGGGTTGATGGTGGTGACTGGTGACCAGAATCGACTATGTTCAGGGCACCATTACTTTCTTTATTGGATTAACATTGAACCTCTCTTGATGACCTCAATAATATAAATATATATATATATTAGGAATCTGAAATCCAATTGGAGGTTGAACAGGCCGTCCATAAACCCATGTCTGATATCTCATCATTCAAACTACCAAACTGCCTTTTTGTTTCTTATGGGTTTATATTTGCAGAATATATACCCTCAACCCAACCCAACTCTCTTCCCCATCCCATACCTTCTTCAACCAACCAAACTAACCAACAATTCTCATTCTTAACAACATTATTCTGCAAATAATTATTATGCCCAAATGACCAGACTACCATTCATAGATTGCTAAATTTACTAAAAATGAATTTAAAACAAGGGTGTTTTTGTAAAATTATATATATGTATATATATATGGAAAATGTTTTGAAACTCTAAAAGAGTTCTAATTTGTCTTCTCTCCCATTATGATTTGTGTTTTTTTTCTTTTTTCTTTTTTCACACTGCCAAATATATAGAGCTTTATTTAAAACTTTATAGTTAGAACATCCGCATCAATGTAGTCAAAATAACAAAAAGGTAAAATATAGTTAGTAAATCACAAAATTATTCCTCCATCAGGCTCAACAATTTTTTTGTAAATTAACTTTTTGTTAGATTTGCTACAGTGCCTCAACAACTGTTCATTAGCTATATGATTTTTTATTATATTTTCTGGAGCAAAACTAGGCCAAAATTTTAAGCTAGTCGTCCACCCGGATGTGTTCTACCCACGGTGGTATGTGTGTGTAAATTAAATGTGAAAATAAAATAAACAATAAATAAAATAAATCAAAAAATAATTATAAATTATTTTCCGAATTAAATGCTTACAGAATTTAAACGTCGAGGCTTATGTTAGACATAATCTCCTTAAAGTAGATTTCGCCCTCACTCCGGTGTTTCGAGTTTTAACCGGCGTGTAGTTCCCAGGATGCAACGACTACACCTTGATTTTACAACACTATAAAACCAAGTCTGAGGAACCAAAATATGCTGTAACTCTTTCTTTTTATTCCTAAAATAAAATGCAGAATAATGCAAAGAGACACAGGAAAAAGATGACGAAATTCTGATGATCAAATTGATCTCAAGAATGCTGGAATTGAAGGCTTTATATAGGCAAAACAGTGGCTGTTCCGAACAGGTATAAAACATGTTCAGACAGATTGAAGAGGCACCAACAGATTTGAATCTGTTTGAACAGATTCAGTTTCGGGTTGAACTCTTTGAACCAGTTCAGGAGGGTCTAACCTGTCAGGGCTCTGTTTGGGTGGAAGAAAAATTATTGAACCAATTTATTTTGATTTTTAAAACCGAAAATAAAAATAAATAAATAAAGTTCAAAAGTTTTTTGCCCAAAAAGATAAGTATTGGACCGGAAAGCCCAACCTAACCTCACACCACGCACCCCGCGCCCAAGCCCAAGCCCAGCCCAGCCCAGTCCGATCGACCGGACTAACGGCGGCAGCGCGCACGTGTAGTTTTAGTTTTAGGTCCAATGGGTCTTGCCCACTACACCCATAACCTCACCCTTCCACAAACTTGGGTACCCTTGGGGCCCATCCCAAGTATCCCAAGTTAAGGTATATATACCCAAACAATTCCTCAAGCCTTTCCAATCTGGGACGAGCACATTTCACAAATGTGTTGTAAACCCACCAAAATTCATTTCCACAAACCCGAAATGCTCGTTGAATTCTCATTCATCCTGAAATGGTTTTGAGCAACCAAATACGTGATTTAATTCACTACGTAGCGTTAAACATGAACCCAAGAAAAACATTACAAAAAACGTTTGGGTCCCACCTTAATTAATGCTCAAAGTTAACAAAAAATAAAGTTTACAAAGCCATTTTTCCAACAATCCTCCCACATGAATGGAATTCACAATAACGGACATGCAACAAGATGCAGACAAAAAAGAATACATTAAGAAGATACACCACATCGAGATAGGTAACTTTTGGCTTTGAACCTCTTCTAGTGAAAAGCCTATCAGACTTACTAGCTAACTAGTGGACGCGATGCCTTGAACTGTTTAGCTGTTTGTGTAAGCCAAGACAATAGACTACACATAGTGTATCTGCAGACACAGTTTGGTTCTTACGGTTGTGTTCATTTTGACCCTAAACAACGCTTGGTAATTCATGAGTGCTCTAGAGAATTTAACCTTCTTAATTCTCACAGAACCGGCCCAGTTCACACTCATATAAGTGACTTCTTATTAAGAGTATCCTGCTATACCCCACTTGAAAGTCCGAGTTATAAGAATCATTAAAAGCAAAGCTTATCCTACTAACACTGCAGGTATCACTCTTCTTAGCATAGAAATAGATAGGAGTAAACCTCCTTAGTGATACGTGAAGTCATCCATAATTCGATTGTCTCTTTAAACCTAGATCTTGGGATCTCCAGTCAACTGAGTTGGGTTGCCATTATGGCGACTTTTAAGTAATAGGCTTTAATCCCATTCCCCTCGATAAATAGTACACTTGCTCTTTGGTTAGCCCTTTAGTCAATAGATTTGCAATATTCTCCTTTGACTTTACATATTCTATAGAAATTATTCCATGTGAGAGCAAATGCCTAATGGTATTATGTCTACGACGAATGTGTCGAGACTTACCGTTATACATATGATTCTGTGCCCGTCCTATTGCTGCTTCACTATCACAATGTATACATTTGGCTGGCACAGGTTTAGGCCACATTGGAATGTCTTCTAAGAAATTACGAAGCCATTCTGCTTCTTCTCATGTTTTATCTAATGCGATAAACTCAAATTCCATTGTCAACCTCGCTATGCATGTCTGCTTAAAAGATTTCCAAGAGACTGCAGCACCTCCCAGGGTAAAGACATATCCACTAGTGGATTTTGAGTCTTTAGTATCCGATATCCAATTTGCATCATTGTACCCCTCGAGTACTGCTGGATACTTAGTATAATGTAAGCCATAATTTCGGATATGTCTTAGATACCTAAGTACCCTAATTATTGCTTTCCAATGATCAGACCCTAGATTACTTGTGTACCTACTCAATTTGCTAACAGCATAGGCTATATCTGGCCTTGTGCAATTCATTAAGTACATCAAGTTTCCAATTATCCGAGAGTACTCTAATTGTGATATGCTTGTACCTGTATTTTTTGACAAGTGAAGACTAATGTTAACAAGTGTTTTAGCAAGATGGTCGTCATGATTTCCAAATTTCTCCAGAATCTTCTCAACATAATGAGACTGAGATAAAGTATATCATTCAGATGTTCTAGTAATTTTTATTCCTAAAATTACATCTGCTGCTCCCAGATCTTTCATGTCAAACTCTTTGTTCAACATTTTCTTCGTGGATTTAATCATGTCATTATTGCTTCCAATAATAAGTATGTCGTCCACATAGAGACAAACTATGACATAACCTTTGTTAGTGTTTTTAACATAGACACATTTGTCACATTCGTTTATCTTAAAACCATCCGAAAGCATAGCGTGATCAAATTTTTCATGCCATTGTTTTAGAGCTTGTTTTAATCCATAAAGGGATTTGACAAGTTTACAAACCTTTTTCTCTTGGCCGGGAACTTTAAACCCTTTCGGTTGTTCCATAGAGATTTCCTCAACTAACTCGCCATTCAAAAAGACTATTTTAACATCCATTTGATGTATTTCCAGATTATACAAAGCTGCAATCGCAATTAACATGCGAATAGATGTTATTCTTGTCACTGATGAATAAGTGTCAAAATAATCAAGGCCTTCCTTCTGCATGTATCCCTTAACAACAAGCCTAGCCTTGTATTTATCAATTGAACCATCTGTTTTCATTTTTCTCTTGAATATCCACTTATATCCAAGAGGTTTACATCCTGGTGGAAGATCCACCGGCTCCCAAGTATGATTTTGCAGTATTGATTCAATTTCATTATTCACAGCCTCTCTCTACAATGGAGCTTCAGGACTTGACATTGCTTCCTTGAAGTTTTGAGGCTCATTTTCTAACAGGTATGTCAGAAAATCTGGACCAAATAATTTAGATATCCTAGCCCTCTTGCTACGTCTAGGTTCATCTATTTCATTATCATTTTGGTCTTCACTGCTATCCATAGCAGTATCAACAGTTCTTTTATTTGAACTTCTCTCTTCAGTTTCCTTACAAGGAAAAATGTGTTCAAAAAATAATGCATTTCTTAACTCAATAATAGTGTTTACATGCATATCAGGATTTTCAAATCTATGAACTAAAAACCTATATGCACTACTGTTATTTGCATAACTAATGAACACACAGTCAATGGTTTTTGGTCCTATCTTAGTCGTTTTGGGACTAGGGACTACCACCTTAGCCAAACACCCCCACACTTTGAGGTAATTGTAGGTAGGTCGTCGACCTTTCCATAATTCATAAGGTGTTTGATTATATTTCTTGTGATGTACCTTGTTAAGTATAAAGTTAGCAGACAAAATCGTCTCCCCCTACAAGTTCTGAGATAAGCCTAAACTAATCAACATGACATTCATCATCTCTTTAAGAGTTCAATTCTTTCTCTCAGCAACTCCATTTGATTGAACAGAATAGAGTGCAGTGGTTTGGTGAATGATACCATGCTTAGAACAAAATTCTTCAAATGGTGCATCATACTCACCACCTCTGTCACTCCTTACTATGTTAATAGTTTTGCCAAGTTGATTTTCAACCTCAAGTTTATATTGCTTAAAAGGTTCTACGGCTTCATGTTTACTTCTTAATAAGTAAACATAGCACTATCGAGTGCAATCATCAATAAAAGTTATAAAGTACTTCTTACCTCCTTTAGTTTGAACAAATTTTAAATCACAGATATCTGTGTGAATTAAATTTAAAGGTTCAGTACTTCGTTCAACTTTATTAAATGATGCCTTAGTGAGTTTTGCCTCAACACAAATCTTACATTTATGATTAGGATCAAATTTTAAGTTTGGTAAACATTCTAAAGCAACAAGTCTACGCAAAGAATTAAAATTAACATGTCCTAATCTACTATGCCATAAAGAAGAAGACGGATATGTTCTTATTATTAAAAACCAAATTAGATACAACAGTATTTATATTGAGCATAAAAAGCCCATCACTCATATAACCTCCCCCCACAAACATGCCACTATTGGTGAGTACAACCTTGTCATATTCAAAGACTAATTTAAACCCATTCTTAATTAACAATGACCCAGAAATCAAATTCTTGCGAATTTATGGCACATGGAGTACATTGTTAAGAGTGAGTTCTTTCGCCGATGTCATTTTCAGCACGATCTTTCCTTTTTCTTTCACAATTGAAGTAGAAGAGTTTCCCATAAAAAGTTGTTCCCTACTTTCCATCACTTTGTAGGTTGTGAACATCTTTTTATCTGAATAGATGTGGCGGGTTGCTCCAGTATCCACCCACCACTCTTTGGAATTGCCCACTAAATTTGCTTCAGAGACTACTACAGCAAGATTGATGTCTTCCACTCCATCGGAAAGATAAAAATCATCGGCTATGTTGGCTTGTGCTGGCTTTGAACTCCCTCCGTCCTTGCTAACGCGACAATCCTTAGCGCGATATCCATCTTTGCCGCACACAAAGCACTTGCCTTTGAACCTCTTATTGAATCCGTTGTTGATCCTTTACTTATGGATCCTTGTTTGGGACCATTGCCATCATGCTTCTGCTTCTTGTTGTTGAACTTTGACCTTCGTCCATGTTCCACAACATTTGCCTTAACCTGCATGACATGGTTTCCTGATTTCTTATCGGAACCACGGTTGTTCTTCTCAATTCTAAGTCGCACTATCAATTCCTCCAATTTCATCTCATTGTGCTTATGCTTTAAATAATTCTTGAATTCTTTTCAAGATGGTAGCAATTTTTCAATGATTGTCGCAATTTGGAAAGATTCACTGAGAACCATCCCTTCCGCATGTATGTCATGGAGAATTAATTGGAGATCTTGAACTTGGCTAATAACCGTTTTGGAATATATCATTTTAAAACCCAAAAAACGACCGACAACAAATTTCTTTGTACCAGCGTCCTCTGTTTTGTACTTATGATCCAGAGATTCCCACAGTTCTTAGTGGTGCTTTTGACATGATACAAATTGTACAGTGTATTGTCTAACCCATTGAGGATATAATTCCGACATAGGAAATCACCATGTTTCCATGTATCAACTGCGACAACCACTTGCCGATCAGTTTCTCCCTCATTCAGTATCGGTGCTTTTTCATGAGTGAAGCGAGCCAAATTCAATGTGGTAAGATAAAACATCATTTTTTGTTACCATCTTTTAAAATCATTACCATTGAATTTTTCTGGCTTCTCCCCATGATTTACCGGTACTGCCAGAGTCATCACTGGCACAACAGGTGTCTGGTTTTGAATAATAACAGTCTCAGTACTGTTTATTTCAGTTGTCATAATTCTGACAAAAATAATAATGTACCAATCACAATTTTATATACAAAATAAATTACAAATAAAATATACAAAATAATATTTTGTAACAATAATTCCAATGATAAACAGTATATGACTACTATGTTATCAATCAAATTATTTAAACAGTATATGACCACTATTTAATTTCCTGAAATAAATAAAAAATAAAATCTACTTTAAGATTGTTATACCCACGGTGGTATGTGTGTGTAAATTAAATGTGAAAATAAAATAAACAATAAATGAAATAACTCAGAAAATAACTACAAATTATTTTCTGAATTAAATGCTTGCAGAATTTAAACGTCGAGGCATGTGTTGGACACAATCTCCTTAAAGTAGATTTCGCCCTCGCTCCGGTGCTTCAAGTTTTAACCAGCATGTACTTCCTAGGATGCAACTACTACACCTTGATTTTACAACACTATAAAACCAAGTCTGGCGAACCAAAATATGTTGTAACTCTTTCCTTTTCTTCTTAAAATAAAATATAGAATAATGCAGAGAGACACAGGAAAAAGATGACGAAATTCTGATGATCAAATTGATCTCAAGAATGCTGGAATTGAAGGCTTTATATAGGCAAAACAGTGGCTGTTCTGAACAGGTATAAAACCTATTCGGACAGATTGAAGAGGAGGCACCAACAGATTTGAATCTGTTTGAACAGATTCAGTTTTGGTTTGAACTCTTTGAACCAGTTCAAGAGGGTCTAACCTGTCAGGGCTCTGTTTGGGTGGAAGAAAAATTATTGAACCAATTTATTTTGATTTTTAAAACCGAAAAATAAAAATAAATAAATAAAGTTCAGAAGTTTTTGATCCAAAAAAATAAGTATTGAGCCGAAAAGCCCAATCCAACCTCCTACCACGCACCTGCACCTGCACCCCACTACACCCATAACCTCACCATTCCACAAACTTGGGTACCCCTTGGGGCCCTTCCCAAGTATCCCAAGTTAAGATATATATACCCAAACAATTCCTCAAGCCTTTCTAATGTGGGACAAACACATTTCACAAATGTGTTGTAAACCCACCAAAATTCATTTCCACGAACCCGAAATGTGCGTTGAATCCTCATTCATCTGGAAAAGATTTTGAGCAACCAAATACATGATTTAATTCACTACGCGGTATTAAACACGAACCCAAGGAAAAACATTACAAAAAACGTTTGGGTCCCACTTTAATTAATACTCAAAGTTAACAAAAAAATAAGGTTTACAAAGCCATTTTTCCAATAGGATGTCCCTTTGGATATCTCACTGGATGTCCCGTGAGTGCCTGTAGCAGAAGAAGAAAAAATGCTGAAAATTAGTCTAACCGGTCAACGGTAATTTTTTTATTTTTTATTTTTTTTTACCTTTTTGTATTTTTTAAGAATTATTTGGATGGCACCTCATTAGTTTAATAAAATAATAAATAATAACAAATATAATAAAAAATTAATATTTTAATAAGATTGAGTTAAAATAAAAAAATTTAATACAATAAGTACTAAAAAGATGAATAATTAAAATAATAAAAATAAATTTTAAATTATAATTTGATTCAAAATTTATTGACACTGATGCTGCCGTGTATATATATATATAGAAGTTGATTCCAAGATGGGTTTGGTGGTTTGAAGTTTGAACCTTCCATCAGGGGGACAGGCATAGGCCGGCGGAGGCCTAATTCAAAGAACATCACTGGGAATCCTTCGTTGACTCTCTCTCTCTCTCTCTCTATATATATATATATATATGTATTTACATAAGGTACATGAATGTATGCCATAAAATACGTACTGATACTGTCAACCTTTGGACTTGTATGGCCACCTAATTATTTAGTAGTCACTCGAGACGGATAACAGTGTGAATCATGTTGTGTTGTTGGTTATTCTTTTGTCGTATCATCTTGAACTTGTTTAGGAAGTGACTACGGGCTAAAAAAATTATAAAAAAATAAAATAAATTAAAATATTAATAAAATAAAATATCATATTTAAATTATAATTTTTTTTTTTTTTTACAAAAGTCAAAAAAACGTTATTTTAAACGAGACTTTTTAGTTTCAGGTTAAACTTAAAAAGTCAAAAAGTCAATCTACATCTCAAACGAACTTAGTTTAAAAAGTAGACATATATATATATATATATATGTGTATACTAGAATTTGACCCGTGCGTAAGCTATTTTTTTTATAAAAAAATATTTAATGGTATAATGTGTGTTTTAAAAGAATAATTTTAATTTTAATTTTAATTTAAAATTTAAATATGATTTTAATTATTTATTTTGATAATATTGGTGCTATTGTTCTATAAAATTATTACTTGAACACTTATATATATTAATTTTAATTAAATTATTTGTATATTTTGATAATTTTAGTTATATCATATTATAAAAGTGTCATTATCATATAATAATTTTGTATGATATATATTAAATTATAAAATAATAAAATAAATACCCAATATTAAAAATAATAATAAAATGAGAAGAAGAATTAATAATATAAAATTAAAAGTAATTTAACTATTTAATTTTCTTTTATATTCATTTGGAAAATAAAAATATGCAGAAATAGAAATTATATAAAATTCATTAAAACAATTAAATATAAATATGTTATATTTGGATTATCATATAATGATTTTATATGATATATATATATATATATATTATTAAATTATAAAAAAACACTCTTAATTAAATTAAAATATCAACTATATAAAAGAAATTCAACAACTAGCTAAGAAAAAAACACATAACAACATCTAAACCAAAAAAAAAAAAAAAAAAAAATCCAAACAATAGATACATCTTAATGTGTAAAGTGATTAATCATTTGTAATATGATGTCAAAAAATAAAAGAACTTACTATTCAACAATTAAAAAAGTAACTCAACTAGTAAATCCAAACTTTAGAGGTTCCTCGAGAGTATAATGTTGTATAGGTTTTTCCTCTTGTGAGTTGTGATTATATAAAATAATGTAAGAAAGTAAATATAATTTCATAAACAGAATCACTATAAAATTTAAATAATAAATCCATAATATAAAATTGGTATTAGATATAGAATAATGCATGAGTGAAAGAGAGAGAGAGGGCAATTTAGGATTAAAAAAAAGCCTAATATCCTTGAAAGATTTAAGAAGAAAAAAGTGATATGCAAAATTGGTATTCAATTTGTGAATTATTTCAATTTACCATGAAAAGTATATAAAAGAAATATTTGTCAAATAAAGTTCATATAGAATAGGTAAAGTTAATATTTGGGAAGATGGTTATAATCAATTTTTTGGTGAAAAGTTGCTTATAAGCAGTTTTTTTTGTGAGAGAGGAAGTGGGTTATAATCTGGGAAGTGGATTATAACCCACTTCCCAAAATAGGCCTTAGATTAAGTTTGAGTTTGTGTAAAACTCTATATGTAATTAAAAAAAATACATACTGACGTGACTCTCTTAGAAGAAAAAAAAAGCCCCTATAAAGCATAGGAAAAACACTACTTGTAATAACATATACTAGCAGTTGACCCGTGCAATATACCTGTTTTTTTTTTAAAGTATTTAATGGCAATGTGTGTTATAAAAAAAAATTAAATTAAAATTAAAATTAAAATTAAAATTAAAATTAAAATTAAAGTATGATTTTAATTATTTATTTTGATAATATTAGCACTATCGTTCTATAAAATTGTTACTTGATTACTTATATATATTAATTTTAGTTAAATTATTTTTGTATTTGGTTAATTTTAGTCTTATCGTATTAATATAAAAGTGTAATTATCATATAATAATTTTGTATGATATATATTAAATTATATAATAGTAAAATAAATACTCATTTTGATATTAAAAATAACAGTTAAATTAGAATAAGAATTAGTAACATAAAATTAAAAGTAATTCTAACTGTTTAATTTTCTTTTATATTCATTTGAAAAATAAAAGTATGTAGAAATAGAAATTATATAAATTTTATTTTTTAAAAAAATCAATATAAATATGTTGTAGTTGAATTATTATATAATGATTATATATATATATATTAAATTATAAGATTGTAAAATAAACACTCTTAATTAAATTAAAATATCAACTATATAAAAAAATTCAATAATGATTAACCAAGAAAAAATCACCTAACAACATCTAAACCCAAAAAGAAAAAATAATGAAAACATTCAAACGATAGATACATCTCAGTATATGAAGTAATTAATCATCTATCATATGATGTCAAAATATAAAACAATTTGCTATACAACAATTAAAAAAGTAACTCAAGTAGTAAATCTAAATTTTAAAGAAGAGTATCATTGTTGTACATATTTTTTCTCTTGTGAATTGTGATTATATAAAATAGTATATGAAAAAAAGTATAATTTCATATATAGAATCACCATAAAATTTAAACGACAAAATCCATAATACAGAATAATATATAATTGGTATTGGGTATAAAATAATGCACGAGAAAATAAGAAGAAAAAAAGAGAAAGAAAAAAAGGTAATTTAACATTAAAAAAATCCCTTGAAAGAATTAAGAAAAAAAAAACATGAAACGCAAGATTGGTATTGAGTTTGTAGATTATCTCAATTTATTTACCATGAAAAATATATGGAAAAGAAATCTTTGCCAAATAGAATCCATATAAAATATGTAAAATTAGTATAATTTAAATTAGGTTTGGATTTATGTAGAACTCTATATGTAATTAAGAAAATATATGATAATGTGGCTTTCTTTAAAAAAAAAAAAAAAAAAACTTATAATGTGTTACCTAAATATGAGAAATCACTATTTTAATAATATATATATATATAATATGATATATCATTTATGTCAACTCTAATTCCACCTATTTAATACTGACACTAATCCAATCTGCTATAAATATGTTTATCCGACCATAATACTCCAACTTGTTAATCCGAACATAATATGATAATAAAGGTTTGGGCAAATTACGTCATTAGTATTTATATTTTGATTCTTATATTATTTTGATCTCAGTAATTCTAATTGACTCAATTTTGATTCTGAATTTATGATTTTGTCTCAATTTGACATAATTGATTACAATTGTTAACATTTTTTTTAAAGATAAAAATAAGCAACATATGTCATGCTTTTAGGGATAAAATTATAAACTTATTCAATTCATTGAGTTAATCTCAACCAACTCAATGATATTATTCTGTCAAAAACTCTAAACCTTTATCAATTTGACCAAATTAATACAAAATTTAAAATTAATGGTTAAAATGGAGTTGATTAAAAATATAGAAATTAAAATTACTCACATAACAAAATGTAGAGACTGCATAATTTGCCTTATAGGTTTATAAGGGAGACATTAATTTAATTAAAAAAGGATAATAATCAAATTGGATGGTGATATAAAAAAATAAGAATGGATGAATAGTATGTGCATTGACAATTGATTTGGGAAGATGATATAAATAGATATGGCGTTGGCTTCTGTCTGGTCCTTAATCGGACTGGACCGTGCTGTTGGGCCCGTGGGGCCCATCACGGGTCCCGTTTTGATAATCTGAACCGTTCAATGTGTAGAACTCGTCGAGTACTATAAACTTGTAAAAAATCACGTTAATCGGATATCGGTAGCTATGTGATCAAATCAGATTTTTGTCAACCGTTAATTTATCCACCGTCCATTTTTTTTTATACAAAACTGATTTGATCACATAGCTACCGATATTCAATTAATATGATTTTTTGCAGACTTATAGTATTCGACGAGTTCTACACATTGAACGGTTCAGATTATCAAAACGGGACCCGTGGTGGACCTTCACGGGCCCAACAGCACGGTCCAGTCCGATTAAGGACTGGACAGAAACCAAGCCCAATAGATATAATGATGGTAGTATCTTAGATTAAATGTGTTAATTATGACATTTTGACACTAACTTTTATATTTTTAATTGGTAGGAGGGGAGTAAAGAAAGGAATAGTTGTATAGTACAGCTATAAAACTCAAATCCAGAAATCACGGTTGATAAGGGAGTACCTAATTTACGGGGGCCAACTCTTTTATTTTTTTATTTTATTTTATTTTTGTTGTCTTGATTTTGGTACTTGATATGTTTATATTTTACTTATCAAAGATAAAATTTTATAAAAATAATAAATCTTTTATATTTTTATTTATTTTTTAATTTTTTTACCAAATTAATTTTTAGTATGTGTTTGAATAAGGATCATGTAATGAGTGGTTTCCTTTCCGATGTATCCAAAAAAAAAAAAAAATGTAATGAGTGGTTATTTTGTTGATATTTTTAAATGGTTATCATGTAATAGATGATTGCATTTGTTGTTAACAGATATTTTTGGATAGTTATCATATAATGAATGGTTATTAGGCTAATATTTTAATATACAAAATGTTTTTAGTTTTAAATTTTTTGATTTAATAGATTGGTTTAATAATGATATCAAAATTATCGTCATATATTTAACTTTTGAAAAAATAAAAACTAATTCAATGAAAACAAATATAAAAAAAATTATTTATAAATTTTATTTCTACCCTCCCAAAAGATAAAATTATATAAAAATGATGTGTTTTTAATTGTTTTTCATCAATTTAATTTTTAGTTTTTAAATAGATTTTAAAAATCAAACCAAACATAACTTTATAACGAAAAACGTTTCAATATTATTTATTAAAAAAAAGACCATTATATTCAAACAACATATAAGTTAACCAAGATAAAACAAGTTATATGACGACTTTACCCTTCAAATGGAGTAATAATATTTTTAATTGTCTTTATTTGAAACAAGATTCAAAATTTAGAATCAAATATATCACAATTGAAAAGCTAAGGATCAAAGTGACACAAATTCTAAACTATAAGGACTATTAATGTAATTCGTCCTATTAAAATCCTCTTAACTATTAATAAATATTAGTTTAGTTCCTCATCCATGAATTTCTACATTTGGACCCCTTCAACAATAAAAATACATCACTTCAACCCTCTCCAAATTGAGGTATTTGTATGATTTTTATAAATTACGAATCAAAATGTACAAGTTCATAGGTAAAAGGATAAACTAATGTTTACCAATACAATTGAGCGCACATAAAAAATGTTTTTGTTTTTTTTTTTTTTTCAGTATTTGGTTGACACTTGAAATAAAAACATTTTATTGCCTAAAAGAGAAATTTTGTTTAAATAAAGTGCTATTTATCACTTTTTATTGAGCTAAAATATTTGTTTGAAGGGGATAAATATGTTGAAAAAGTAGTGAGTGAGAGTCAACTTTGTAAAAATTGACTTACGAAATTTTTAAAAGTAAATTATTTTTCAAAAAATAATGCCAAAATATTTTTACTTGCTTTTTATTCAATCAAACAACGAAAAATAAATAAAATATATTCAACAAAAATACTTTACATCAAAACAGACGGAGCCTAAGTTACTTGTATTAGGCTAGAAAGAGTAAATTATTAAATTTGAGAACGATAATAGTTCATTTCAGTTCAAATTGTTTTCCCTCTTCCATAAAATAAAAATAAAAAGAATACGTTTTCTTTTCCTTCTTTTTTTATTTTTTATTTTTTATTTTTTTTTATGTGTATTGTATATTTTTCATGCATTTAACTTTGAAACTTTGAATTTACATAAGAATTACAGCAATAAGAGTCGAATCTAGTCATAATTATGCTTGCCGAAAGAAATACCACATCCTCCAAGCTAACCCTAGTCTTGAATCCACACCTTAGTTGGGTTAGGTTCAATAAAAAGAAGAGGACAATGCAAAAAGTGAAAGCTTCCTTCACTGTCAAGGTGGGCATCGCGGGTTGGCCCGCCCAATCCGTTCGATTCGGTTCCATTTTTTAACATTTGGAAAGATTATTTTAGTCCATACGATGGAGTTGGGTCAGCATTTTCGACTCAATATATTAATAGGTTAGGCTTTGTGATTTATACTTTTAATCTTACCTAACATGTTATTAAATTAGTTAATTAATTATAATATATTAAAATATATATTTTTTATTGGGATTTAAATTTTATCTTTGCTAATTTTATTGAAACTCACATTTGTAATTATGTTTGATTAAATTTATTTAAGAAATCTTTTAATTTATACACAAAATCTTTTATTTTATAATGTTGTTAGTATATATTTAAGAAATATAATATGTGATTGAATTTAATTATACAATGTTTTAAAATAAAATTTAACATGTGGCTCAATGGGTGAACTTGAGATTTATAATTAGTTTTTAGCATGGGTTTAGATAAATGTAGAGACCCAAGATTAGGGCCGGATCAGATTTAAACAGATACAAAACTTCTTATTGGGGGTGTTTAAGGCTAAAATGTATAAAAAGACAAAATATGTTAAAATAGTCAATAATACAAAATATTACATCAAATCCACAATTATTTTATTTTTTCTTTTACAAACATCACATTCAACTACAAAAAAATTCAATCGTCTTCTCAAACACATAAATTTTAATTTACTAAAATAATTAAAAATTAAAATAACTTATTGAAATAGTAACTTCTTAAACACTCACATTATATGATACCGACCTCACCCGATGAGTGCCCACCCGTACTGTCAAGGCCATAACCATCATCATGAATTTGTGAATGTTACTCAACAACGCACCTTGATTACGGCCCACAAATCTACGATCAAAGAGGACGGCTCAGTACGAGTGATGCTGATGCTGCTGCTGCACAATAATACCATTATAATAGTGTTGTTGGGTACACTAGTGCTCCAATGTCTTCTATTTCTAGGCGCACAATGTCTTCTATTTCTAGGTGCATGTATTTTATCATGGGGTGAGGGACACTGACATGGATGGTGATGTACATAAATATATGGTGATGAAGTGGTCCAAAAGACATTTCACCCATTGTTTTTCGTCACCGGAGTCGGGTTGTTTGGGCCTATTTCAAGAACTTAAGAAGTATATATATGGATACGGAATACGAGTATGATATAATACGGATATGATAATATCACAAAATTTAAAAAATTAGGATACGAGTAAATCGGGGATATGTTCATAAAAAATATTATTTTCATAATTTTTAGTAATGTAACATACATAAAAATAAAACTTACATAATTTTTAATAATATAGCATACATAGAAATAAAACTTAAAGTAAAAGACAACTTGATAAAAAAAAGAAAGATTCTTATAAAATTAAAAGTCTTCAAGATCAATAGTTTCAACTTGTTTCCCTTCATCAGTGAATATCACAGCTTCCATATTTGGTTCATCACGAGAAAGACTTGCAATTTCAAGTAAGCCTGCACCCTTCAATGAATCAAAAGCATCTGCATCAACATCCCATAACTTGATTTCTCCTTCAATGTACTATTCGACTTCTGCTTGATAGGAGACGAAGATTGTTGTGCACAAAAACCAAATTTTCAGCACGTTGTGGTGTCATTTTGTTTCTTTTCATGGCGTGAATAAAGGAGTAGGTGCTTCAATTCCTTTCACGGCATGATGAGGAACATGGCTGGCCAAGCAATTTTAATGCTAAAGATTGAAGTATAGGAGCAGGAGACCCATGTGTAAACCACCAAATAAGTGGATCTAATACTCATCTATCAATCTTTGAGTCAAAATCTCCAAACATATCCAAACCTCCTGAAAACTTGGCATATTCCACATTTACAACCCTTCTCTCCTCTAAATTTGGAAGTATTTCTTGAAGCACTTGTTTCTTATACTTGGAATTTCTTCATCCCTATGAAGAGGGACACAAGTGGGATTTTCATTAAGCCATGTTGAACTATAATATCTAGAATCAAACATTAGAAAGTTTCAAAATTGAATTATGTTATTCATATTAAAAGACAAATGTCAACAAAGAAATCTAATTAGTAAGAGTATGAATTAAGTTATTACCTCAGATTCAAAGAATGTGCAAGGCAATGAAGAGAAGTGTTACTTTTGGCCCACTTCTCAACTAGTATATTGTGCACAACGGAATAAAAGATTGATTCCTCATGATCTAGCTTCCCTTCATGCCTAAAGATGCTTGCCTTCACATTTTCAATAGTGTCCCACATTTCATATACTAAGTGAAGGCATGGTTTGTCAGTGTCACAAAACCTAAGCATCTCATAGATAGGCAATGTAAAAGACAAAATGCAATCAACCTTATCCCACCACACATCATTCAATAATTTTTCCTTCACAGATGCTGCTTCCTCAACATCGTCTTCTTTGTAAGAAACCCACTAGTCATTAATAACCATTGGTCGGAGGCCACGCTTTATAAGTTTAAACCTTTTGAGCATGACAATGACAGATGCAAAACATGTGTCCACAACAGCAAGCAACTTGAAGGGTACGAATTTATTGAAAATATCTAGCCGCATGGAATGGTTTATGATGAAGTTTTTGATAAACATCACATCATCAACACAAAGTGTGATCCATTGACATTCATCATAAGCAAAAGCAGTACCCCCTATTTCCTTTGGAGCACAAATATTCTTAAAAGTAAGATTCAATGTGTGAACTACACATCGTGTCCAAAAGATATTCGGGTACTTACTTTTAATAAGTAAACCAACTGCACTACACACGGGAGCATTATCTGTAATGACTTGAATGACATTCTGATGTCCAACTTCTTCAATTGCTTGACTAATTAAGTTCGAAATAAAAAACTTGTCTTTGTGCTCACCTTCACAACTGACAGCTTTCAAGAACACTGCCCTAGCTTCTGATGCTCCCATAAAATTAATAAGGGGCCTTCTTTGAGAATCAGTCCATCTATCTAAAACAATACTCAACCCTTTTTCCTTCCATGATGCTCTAGTTAGCTTCAATCTCTCTACATTAGCCCTTTCTTTTTGAAGCAATGTAGTCCACAACAAGTTATAACCAGGTGGTACATAACCAGGAACTGGATTGTTGGTAACAAATTGAAAAGCACTAACATAATATGGGTTCCTTAATAAATGAAAAGGTAACCCCGCTGAATAAAACATACGAGCAATCTCAGAATGCAATTGTTCCCGAATAACTGGGTTGAATGCCTTTTTTAGAGCAGAAGTTCCAGTAGCCTTTTTTTTTCTTGGCTCATACCCCTCCATCCTAAATCCTCCAGTATCTAAAGGCCCTGAACCTGCTGAAGTAGATTGGCAAGTGGAATGTGGTAAAGGAACTTTTTTAGACATAGCCATCTTTAACCTCTTCTTGGCTTCTTCAATTTTCCTTTGCATTTTAGCAAGGTGTTGCGGAGTCACTTTGGGGCACACTCTAATCCCATTGCCAGAAAGTTTTAACAAATGTGCCTTGACCCTAAAGTATGACCCCTTGTACTCATTTTGACAGTAATTGCATTTAAACTTAGTATTACCACCTCTTTCTCCCATTTTTTCTATTTTTGTAACATAACACCAAAGAGGAGCATGATCATCTTCTCCCATTGGTATACCATTTGTTGAACCTAAACTTCCCGTACCTGAACTCATTTCCTAAAATTTATAAATTTGGCAAACAAATAAAACAAAACATTAATGTAGTTATCTTTTGGCATGAACATATAAATAAAAAAAATAAAAAAAAATTCATCAATTCAATTAAATTTCAGCAATTTCAACAATATAGCATCACCCATAACAATTATAATGTAATTCAAATTAAGAGGGGAAAAAATTTACAAAGTTCATTTATTTATTAATAAGTTTATTTGTTTATTTATTTATTTATTTGCTTATAAGAAATTAATTTATGGTGTATAGTTGCAATTGTAACAACCATAATTTATTTAATTATAACTTTTTAGGACATTTTTGATATTTTTTGCACACAAAAAAAAATGTGACAATTTATTTAGCCACATAGGTTCAACTTTTTTCATAACCAAACACATTGACAACTTATTTTAATTCTTTTAAACTAATAATCAAAAAAATTATAAATATAAAAGCTAATATATATATATATATATATGAGATATCAAATGGGGCCAAAACAGGTTACAGAGTATACTAATAAAAAAAGAAAACAAAAAAAAATTGTGTCCAGAGAGATCAAAAGGGAGAGCGAGAGACGATAGAGGGAGAGCGAGAGATCGACCGAGAGGAAGAGGGAGAGGGAGAGAGAGAGAGAGAGGCAAAGTGAGTGAGATCGAGCGAGATCTGTCCATCCAGACCAAAGAGATCGAGGAAGAGGAAGAGGGAGAGAGTGTGAGATCGAGCGAGAGAGGGAGAGAGAGGGACGAACCTAATCGACGAGCTGCAGTTCACGAACCTGATCGATGACTCTTTGTTGGTTCGTTGATAGAGACGACTCATCATTCTCTCCTCCTTTACTGCTGCTGTTCGCAACCTAGGTAGGGTTTGGTTTGATGATTTTTTTTTTGTTTTATTTTACCTTACTTTTGTTATTTATAATTTGAACCCCATTATAAGTTTTTTAAATTATTTTTTTGCCCCACCGTATTCCGAAAGTATCTCGACCATATCCCTGAAGTATCCTCGCGTATCCCAAACGTATTCGAAATTCAAAAAATTAAAAAAAAAGAATAGGATACTTCTTTGCCGTATTTGATACGTATCCCGCCGTATCAGGCGCATATCCGTATCCGATACGTATCCGACATACGTACGGGGGCCATTTCAGAGCATCCGTGCTTCATAGTCAAGAACAAAAATCTGGGAATCAAACAATACCTTCTAATCACATAAACATAATCCAAGCAAATAAAAAAAATTAACAAAAGTCGAACTTGAATTGGATATATGGAGAACATACTGACCAATTAAGCTATCTAACACGAGTTATATACTTTTTCATCATCATATACAACAATATACAAATGTTTTAATGTCAATATTTATGATTGGTTTTATAGTTTAATTATGTGTCAGTAAACTTAATGTTTGAACATAAACCTATTGCACTCATGGAAATGGGATTGGCTTTCATGAAATCACAGTGGAAATGAGGTTCAAAAGAGGGAATGTTAAGCCAGCCTCATATCTCAAGCAATCATTCATATGATGTTTTAAAAGACCAATGATCTCGAAGCTAGTTGTGAATTTTACCAAGCAACAATGTTTTCCTTCCTTCCAAATGCACTTCTTCTTGTTTCTTTTGAAAATCCCATGTTATACCATAAAGTGAACATCACATTTTATTTATAATCTTAACCAGGTTCGAGTATGTATTGGTGAGGGTTGAGAACTCTGTTGGCAGCTTTGGTGTTTTTTCTATGCTGGGCACGGGATGTAGTGTTGTTTTGGAGCCGCGGTTTGTCTGTATGTTTCTTTGTTTTTCTTATTGTTTTGTTGATGTTGGTGCCTTACCAACTTTGTCTTGAGCTTGCAGATGATTGTGTGGTTCTTTTGTGTCAATTTAGTTGGAATTAGGATATGTTACTATGATGTTTTGCTCATTGGCCTTCTTTATTGATGTATTCTCTCATGTATTTCTGTGACAACCCTCACCTCTGATTAGTGCTAAACCGTGATTGAGCATGATAAGTAATTGATTAAGAGTGAATTTTGAACTGACTGCATAAGTGTATTGTTTAAAATACATTTCTATCTATTTGTCATTTAACGATCTGTTCATGTTTTTGTTTCCGAATTGCGATTTGAAGGTCTTATCGACGACCGAATCAAGAATTGATTAGTATTTTATGCTAATTACGGTTTATGTGATTTTATGGTAGCTTTAATTAAAATTTGATTTGGAATAATTAAATTCGATTAAATAATGTTAAATTACAATAGTTTGAGTTTATTACCTTCTTGCCATTGTAGTGGGCCACTTTGTTAAACATTGTTTAGAGCTTAGTTTCATATCATTGCTCATCTTTTGAAGACCAAACCGTAGGAGAGAGGGAGAGTAGGAGAACAAGGTTGAATTCAACAAGTTTTGCTTGAAATTAGAGGAATTGAAGGGAATTTGCAAAATTGAGCTAGCACATCTTGAATTCAAGACCTAAGATAGAGAATTTACCTTCTTGATTATGAATTTAAGTTATTTCTTGCATGGTTCATGGTAATTTAGTGTTTAGGTCCATGAAGTGGTTTATAGTGTTGAGTTGTAAGTAAATTCATGCATGCATGTACATATTCTTGAATTTTGGCGTTGTCTTCATGAGAATTTCTACATGCATGTTCATGTTTTTGTTATAGTCCATGAATTCACTATGTTTTGGAGTTCAAACTTGCATTTGATTATGTTTTGGAGCATTGGAATCCATTTGAACACATGCATGTTATGTTTTTACATCATACATAAAAGTTTCTTTGAAATTGTGTTCAATTAGTATACCTTTGGGCTTGATTCTACAAAATTAATCTTCAAAACATGTTGTAGTATGAGTTTGCAAGTGTTTTCCAGAAAATTGGCCCAAAAGGTTGAGTTTTGAAGTGTTGAATACTTGGTTTGAGCTTGGGAGGCAAATTTGGAAATTCCAGATTTTGGCTTCCACGCTCGAGCGAAGGATTCCACGCTCGAGCGACCATCTTTTGTTCAGAGCTCCACTCGAGCGAAGGAATGCTGGCTCGAGCGTAGATTGCAAGCTCTCAGATTTTTGGTGCACGCAGACGCACGCTCGAGCGAGGGAACCTACGCTCGAGCAAGGACTATGTCTCACACTCGAGCGAGCATCGAGTGAGTGTCGAGCGGAGATTTTCAACATCCAGCACTTTTTGCATTTTTACAAACCGCTCGAGCGAGGAAGTCCACCCTCGAGCGACCCCACTGTTTTGGCACGCTTGCTCGAGCGTAGAAAGCCACGCTCGAGCGAGACCTCTGTTTCAGCAAAAATTTGAAAATTGTTTTAAAGTGCATTTTTGCATCCTCATTCCATCCTAGGCATTCCTAGGCCTAGTTTAAGGCATCTTAATGAGGATAATGTTATAGAACCACACTAGTATAGTTAGGCACTAAGTTATTAATCCCAAGTGTGTGTTCGTTCTGCAACTGTAGGGTTGGCATCCGAGGACGCTCGTTAGCTTGTCTATAGCCCAGTGCTCTGTGAGTAACAATGTTGTAAAGATATGTTCAATTATGATTATTTTCTGAATGATCAACTGTTCTGCTTATTGAAATGTTATTGTTTAATGAATGAATGTTTGTCCTATTGTGAACTGTATTCGTGGCATCCATAGCAATTTACTGTTACTGTACTGTTTCTGCTACTGTCACAGAGATTTCTGTCGGTTCCCATGTTTGGAACCACTACTATTTACTGTTATGATGGCCATCAACTGACTGTTCGGTCTGTTAAGACCTACTGTACTGTTTTGCTATTGGATGTACCACAAATAACTGCTATGGTTTCTAAGTGATTGATATGACTGTTTAAATACTGAAAGGACATTCATTCTTAACCTCTTTACTCAACTATTATTCACTGGGCTTTAGCTCACTGTTTATATATATATATATATGTAGGTGTCCAGGCACCGGACCAGAGCTAGGAGCGTCGGGTTAGCTCCCGTTTTGTCAAAACCAACCATTGTGCCTCACATCGAGGTTCCGAATGCGTTAAAGCCAAGGCTGTTTTGGGGTATTTTAGATTCCCCCTCTTGTCCTTGTTTGTAATAAATGTTAAGACTTGATTGTATAGTTCTAGTTAGGGATTTGGTCCCTGACGTGGATGTTTGTGTGTATATGATGTATGTACATATGTTTTGCTTATCAATGTGGCATGTATATAAAAAGTCTTTTTGCATTCAGACTGTCACAGCTCATTGGACATCTTTTATTTACTGTTTTGGCTTCCGCCAGCCCCTTTACTCTGTATCATTGTCATTACTGTTAAGCAGGCCTTCGGTAATCACGGATTGCTGGCCGGTTGCGATGCTAAACCTATAGGGGCAGGTTTGGGTCGTGACAATTTCATACTTGTTTCATCAATAAAGTATCTTGTTTTGCTGATAAAAAAAGAAGAAGTTAGTGTTGACATAAAAATAAAATTATTTGGGGCAAATTAAATCTGTAGTATTTATAATTTATTTATTTTATCAATTTAGTTTTGTAATTCTAATTATATTAATTTTATTCTTAAATTTTTCATATTGTGTCAATTTAGTGTAATTGATAAGGCCTTTTTAGTAATTGAATTTATCAATTTTCCATTGAATTCTGGCTTTCATCCCAAATTATTTGTCCAACACAGAAAATAAAAACTTAAAAATTGTGTCAATTTTTTTTAAAAAAAAATCACAAATTAGAAGTATTTAATTTTAATTGGTGAAAGAAAATTTAAAATTTTCAATATGAAAGTACATTATTTTTAAATTCTCCATTTTTGTGCTGGACAAATAATTTGAGATGTAAGAAGTATATGTTATCAATTAGACTAAATTGACACAATTTAAAAAATTAAATAGAAAATTTCGTAAAATTAAAATTATAGAGACCAAATCGATATAAAAGATAAATTACAAAGATCACAAGTATAATTTATCCAATTATTTCTTACCATTAAAATGACTTTATTCATCTATACTATTAATAAAGGGAACACCTTAGTTTGTGTTCTAAAGCTATCCTTCACTTTAATGCCAAGTATATCTTTCACTTTAATGCCAAGGGTCTATTTTGTCATTTAAAAGAAAAAACACCAGTAGACAAATAATGGGCATTAAACTTAAATTATGGACAAATAATATAATAAAAAAAACTATTATTATTTGAATCGAACATATATATATATATATATTGAGAGGGAGGTTTACGACCTAATATTGGGTCGAGCTAGTATGGGCCAGAGGCAAGTCCTTGCTCGGTCAGACGTTGGGTGCACACTGGACCAAGGACTGAGTCCGGTCAAGTTAGAACAACTTTGGATTGCCAGTCCGGAGGAGATGTGTGCTCTACAAAGTTGGACGGGATTAGTCCTCTCAACGTCAGGATCGATTGAGCTCCTGATCGGTCACAATTAAGAAGCTCGATTGAACCACGGTGTGGAATTGTCAAGGAAATCGGACAAGTAGTGCGGTCAAGAGGTGATGGCGTGGTGCCGCGCTAAGGGTAGCTTGGTGGGGAGGACTACGGGGCGCCACGAGATTGCAAGAAGGAGATTCTGCTATTCGTACGCGTCAGTACCGTCTGGCGGTTTCGTTAGGTGGTGTTTAGCTGTATTAGCGCTGACACATGGAGAAACGTGAGAGGAAAGCAGGTCCACGCGTCCCGAGGGAAATGGGCGCAGAAGCGCGCGCAGAAACTATATAAATGATGTTGCACCTCTATACTCAGGTCTAGAACATCTTCTTATCAGAGCTTACCTACCACTTTGTCTCCTCTCTTTTTTCTCTCTCTCTGAATATACTAACTTGACCGTCGGAGGGGTTTTCCGACAGCACACCGCTGGGTAGCTTACCGTCGTGTTCTCAGGTTAATCAGAGCGAAGTAAAACTTGGACACGAGGAGTATGGATAACATCGGATAGTTAGCCCTCGTACAATTGGTGCCTTTTGTGGAAACCACTTCAACAAACAAAACCTTGTCCTCCAAGCTCTTCCGATCATCTTCCATGGCGAACAACGACGACATTCCACTATCCGCCATCAACAGCATCACTCCGGAGTCTGTTCGGAGAAGAGATGGTCTTCCCACCATCCCTACCATGGCTGGCCTGGAACCTCTCCTAGAGGGCTCCTCAGAGATGCACGAGACAAGCGCGCAATGAGCACTGACCACTTGCAGAGTCCCGACGAACACCGGCAGTGAAGAGAATCGCATGCTCAGCGCCTAGAGCATAAGCTGAGAGACCAAGACGCCATCATTCGAAGGATAACGGTGGAGATAGAGGCACTGAAGCGGCAGGTCAAATGGAAGGGTGTTGCTGGAGTAGGTAACCACAGTAAGCGCACCCAACCCTGTCGCTCAGGCAACCAAAACTAGTGGCGGACGCCCTTCCTCTCCATCACCAGAAATTATGGGGTTGGTGACTCTAACCAGCTAGCAGAGAAGTCTTGCGCACGAGACAGCAGTTACCGTCCCTCGCGTCCCTCGACGACGTCGAGATATTCCTACTCCACCCGTTCGGAGGACTTGAGGGACGTCTTGGAAGAACGAGCGCGCCAGCGGGAGGCGCAAAGGGTGCCAGTGCTACAGTGGTTATCCTACGGAGGTCGCACCAGTGAGGAAGTCGTAATGTCGCCACCACGCCCAGCTATACATGTCCCTTTGGACAGAGACTTGGCAAGGCTGAGCGCCACCCCCTTCTCCCTCGAGATAGAGACCACACAGCTCCCTGCGGACTTTCACCAGCCTAATTTTACACTCTACGACGAAAAAACTGATCCATACATACACGTGAGCCACTTTCGGTAGGTTATAGCTGGATACAGGCGAAATGATGCTCTTATGTGCCTCATTTTCCCTTCAAGTTTGGGTGAGTTGGGCCTGAAATGGTTCGAAAGGCTGCCAGAGGAAAGTATCGAGAGGTGGTAGCAGTTGGCGGAGGCATTCGTAACCTGATTCAAAACCAACACCAAAATGCTGAAGGAAGTTGACCACCTTCTGAGCATCAAAATGGAGCCAGGCGACTCTCTCAAAGCATGCAATGCCAAATATTACGAAACCTTCAACGAAATCCTTGATTGCCCAATCACCAAATACAAGCGCAGTCTCCCGGTCAGATATAGACTGAGGGACTCACTCACTATGAACCAACAGGCGACCATGGAGCTACTGATGCAACACATCAACGAGTACATCCAAGTAGAGGATGATGATACCACGGCCACCACGAAGGCGAATTCGGTGGCAATGGACAAAAGGATGGCCTGCAAGGTTCACGCGGTCGGATAGAAGGCAAACCGTCCGAGTAACTATGAAAGAGAGTCAAACTGCGGTGCAGACTGTAACAGCCAGAGTAAGGGTCGTTCGCAACGACTGAGCTGATTACCCTCGAGATGATGCAAAAGATAGAAAGAGAAAGTTGAACGCCCGAACGAGCATCACCACGGTTTTCAAAATCCCAATCTACTGCATCCTTAACGAAATTCGCGACGAGATGTACATCCGGTTTCCAGCTAAGTTGGGCGACGCACAGAGGGGCTTCAATCCACAGTATCGCTGTACCTTTTATGGTGAGCGAGGGCACTGTACCGAGGACTGTTTGCCTCTGAAACAACATTTGGAGGAGTTGGTGGTCGCTGGCCACTTGGACCGATACATTAATGGAGGCGTCAAGGTCGCGCCCCACGCTCCAGCTGAGCCAAATGGTCTGGCCGTCCTAGAAGCACCCCCCCAAGGCATGGTCAATGTGATTCATGGTATCATCGAGCCAACGTGGGTATGCAAGCTCCAGGGGATGATAAAAAAAGCAGAGCATATTAGGGAAGTCCTGTCAGTCCAGCCCATAGTCAAAAAGAGCAAAACCGAGGTAAAAGATGTGCTCAACTTTTCAAGTCAAGATCTTGAACGAATTCAAACGCCGTACAATGACGCGCTGGTGGTCACATTTCGCGTCAGGGAATTTGACGTAAGGCGCATTCTGATTGACCAGGGCAGCTCGGTCGAAATAATGTACTACGACGCCTTCAAGCAACTCAAGCTAAGTGATAAAGACTTGGCCTCCACAACCTTGCCATTGGTCGGCTTCAATTCGCAACCAGAGTGGCCCATGGGAAAGATCATCTTACCGGTCAAAGCCAAGTCCATAGTCAAGAAAGTGGAGTTCTGGGTGTTGAAGGTGCCTTCCACATACAATCTGATCTTAGGTAGAGAATGGCTTCATGCCATGCAAGCGGTAGCTTCGACTTACCATCAAGTCATGAGGTTCCCCTCTGCTACGAGGATGATTGAAGAAATTTAGGGCGATCAAGTCATGGCCAGGCAGTATTTTATGGCCGTAAATGGGAGCCGAGCTACCAAAGGCTTTGTGCAAATGATCGAAGGACTGGAAGATCAAAGTGTCTAGGATGATGTGGTTACCAGGGCCGAACAAAAGGCTGTTGAAGACTTGGTGAAGGTAAGGATCAACGAGGATAATCTTGAAAAGTTCTTTTTGTTGGGATCCAGCCTGACCGCTCAAGAACGGTTGGAGATGGTTGAGTTTTTGGTGGCGAATATCAAAGTGTTTGCATGGACACCTTACGACATGCCTAACGTCGATCCAAACTTTATTTGCTACCAACTCAATGTTTTTCCGGATGCCCGGCCCATCATTCAAAGAACGCGGAGATCAGCGCTTCATCACGTCGAGGTAGTTGTAGAAGAGGTCAAAAACTTCCTTGAAGTGAGGGCAATCCAGGAAGTCCACTACCCTCGATGGGTTTCCAACACGGTCGTGATGCCAAAGAAGAATGGGAAATAGCGAGTTTGTGTTAACTACAAGGCGGTTAACCGTGCCTGCCCCAAAGATAGTTTCCTCTTGCCCAAAATCGACCAACTGGTAGACCTTACAGCGAGTCACAACCGACTCAATTTCTTGGACGCTTACCGCGGTTATCATCAAATCGCCATACATGAGCCTGACCGGGAGGTTACCTCTTTCACCACGCCAAGAGGGTTGTTCTGCTACCGGGTTATGCCCTTCGGGTTAAAGAATGCCGGGGCAACCTTTCAAATGATGGTCACAAAGATGTTCGCTTCCTTGCTTAGTCGCACGATGGAGGCCTATATCAACGACATGGTTGTGAAGAGCAAATGCGCGGTCAACCACTTAGCCGACTTGGTAGAGATGTTCGATATTTTCAAACAACACAAGTTACGTTTGAATGCGTCGAAGTGTGCCTTCGGCGTAGGGTCAGGAAAATTCTTGGGCTTTCTGGTCACCAACCGTGGCATCAAGGCGGATTCCTCCCAAATCAAGGCCATACAAGAATTGAAGCAGCCTAACTCAACAAAGAATGTGCAACATTTTGCCGGGATGGCAGCCGCGCTTGACCTATTTATAAGCCGGTCATCAGATCGTTGTCACCCTTTATTCCGAGCCTTGAAGTCCAAGTTTTCCTAGGATGAAGAATACGACAGAGCCTTAGCCGAGCTAAAAGCATATCTATCCTCTGCTCCGCTGTTGGTCATGCCGAAACAAGGCGAGGAACTTTATCTTTACTTAGTCGTTTCTCACCATACTGTAAGCGCAGTGCTTGTTTAGGCAGAAGGCATCCAACATCTACTAATCTTCTACATAAGCAAAACCTTGTTCCCGGCGGAGTTGAATACTTGTCACTGGAGAAACTCGCCTTGGCACTAATTATGCCCTCAAGGAAATTGGCACATTACTTTCATGCTCACACGATCGTGGTACTGACCAAGTTCCCCTTCAAAGCCTTGTTTGAGCAGGCAGACTTTTCTGGCCGAATCCTAAAGTGGGCAGTTAAGTTAAGACAATTCAACGTCAAGTTTCAACCCCGAACCACCATTAAAACCCAAGCACTGACCGACTTCGTTGCGAAATTCTCGCCTGAAATTCATCTAGTTACCCCAGTGGATCTTACCGACGTAACTAGATTGCAGGGGGTAGGCACGGCAAAAATTGCACAGCCTCCAGCCAACCGGACGTTGAAGGTGACGCGGAAGTTGCACACCCATCCACAGACCCATGCGCCGTCGGATTTGGGAATAACAGGACAACCTGTTGGATCCAACGCCGCATCACCAAGGGGGGATGAAGGCATATTTGTTGCAATCGTCAACGGCGTGCTTGTCGCGGAAGTAGCCGAGCAGCCGAGCAACTCTGATCACCTGAACCTTCAAACGTCCCAAGACCCCGCAGAATGTTGGAAGCTTTTCATCGGTGAAATGTGAAAACTTTTGTTGATGGCGCCTCAAATAGGTATGGAGCCGGGCTGGGAGTCATCTTGATCTCCCCAGACGAATTGACCATTGAACATTCTATCACGCTAGGATTTCCTACGTTAAACAATGAGGCTGAGTACTAAGCACTGCTAGCCGGATTGAAAAGCGTACTCCAAATGCAAGCATCCGAGCTAATGGTCTATAGTGACTCCTAACTCGTTGTAAACCAAGTATCTAGGGAATACGAAGCCAAAGATGACAGAATGGCCAAGTACCAAACTTTGGTAAAAGAGCAAATCAAGAAATTCAAAGCCATAAGAGTCCAACAAATTGGCCGAGAAGATAACAGCCAGGCAGATGAGTTGGCCGGTTTAGCTTCCATGGCCGACAAATCAACCCCCAACCCTCTCATGATTGAATTCCTCCCTAGACCCAGCATTGAAGACTCAGAGCAGACGGAAGTTCTCTGCACCGAGCTAGGTCCTTCTTGAATGAACCATATCATCCTTTTCCTTAAAGAAAGAATCATGCCGACCGACAAAAAAGAGGTACACAAAATCCGGGTGAAATCTGAGCGGTTTTGGCTCTCTCCATTCGGTGCTTTGTATAAGAAGTCATTCACTGGTCCATACCTCAAGTGCATTCACCCAAACAGAGTCAATGCTTTTCTTTACGAGATCCACAAATGAATGTGTGGAAGCCACATCGGTGAGAGATCTTTAGCCTACCATGCTATTTCACAAGGATACTGGTTGTCGTGCATGCAGGCAGATGCATAGAAATATGTGAGAAAATGCGAGAAGTGCCAGAAGTTCCCCCACCAAATTTATCAGCCGGCCAAAAAGCTCCTTCCTCTCACAAGTCCTTGGTCCTTCGCAATGTAGGGGCTTGACATAGTGGGACCACTCCCAACTGTGCCGGGCAACCGCAAATTCTTCGTAGCAATGACAGACTACTTCACCAAATGGGTCAAAGCCGAGCCCTTGGCGACAATTAAAGAAAATGATGTGAAGAAGTTCATCTGGCAGAACGTGATAACGCGGATTGGAGACCTTAAGGCTTTGATCTCCGATAATGGCACCCAATTTGATAGATGGTCGTTCAGAGGATTTTGTGAGGAACTAAAGATAGAATTTTATAATTCCACATCGGCCTACCCTCAATCCAACAGCCAAGCCGAATCCTCAAACAAGACCATTCCAGATAGACTGAAGAAAATGTTAGAGAAAGCCAAAGGAAAGTGGGCCGAGGAACTTCCAAATGTCCTCTGGGCGTACCAAACAACACCAAGACGCTCAACCGGGGAGATGCCTTTCGCCTTGGCATATGGCATGGAGGCAGTCATCCCATTAGAGATCGGTATGCCCACCATCTGCAACGACAATTTTGAACTCGACTTAAATGCCGAAGCCATTGCTCTAGAATTGGACCTTGTAGAAAAACGCCGAGAAAATGCGCTGATCCATGTCGCAGCATATCAACAAGAATTATCCAAAAAGTATAACAAAACAATTCACCCCAAACCGTTCAAGGTCGGGGATTGAGTCTTAAGGAAGGTGATGGGGAACACTCTTATGCCAGGCGAAGGGAAGTTAGGGGCAAAACAGGAAGGGCCTTACAAGATAACCGGTCAGGCAGGCAAAGGGGCATACCATCTAGAAGACTTAGACGGCAAAGCTATACCCCGGCCATGGAACGCAGCCAATCTGAAGTTGTATTATTTTCAGTTTTAATCTTTGATGTAATTTTTTGTAAGGGACAACCATTCTCCTCCATTTACCAATGTAATTCTTTCAGTCAGCATGTGAATTCATGAAAGCTGTACGTAATGGAAATGAATTACTATACATAGAAAATTTTTGTGGTTAATGGATTGCAATGAACAAAGGGCAACTGTCTCCCAGCCGAGGTGATTTTACCCGGTCGAAAGAGTTGATGAATTATTCAACTCAAAGCTTTAAGCCGAGATGAATTTGCTTAGCCATTAGAGTTAATTAATTGTTCAACTCTAGGCTTTAAGCTAAGGTGATTCTACCCAGCTCAGAGAGTTGATGACTTGTTCAACTCAAAGCTTTTAGCCGAGATGATTTTGCTCGGCCATTAGAGTTAATGAATTGTTCAACTCTAAGCTTTTAGCTGAGATGCTTTTGCTCGGCCATTAGAGTTGATGAATTGTTCAAATCTAGGCTTTAAGCCGAGATGATTTTGCCACGCTCAGAGAGTTGATGACTTGTTCAACTCAAAGCTTTTAGCCGAGATGATTTTGCTCGTCCATTAGAGTTGATGAATTATTCAATTCCAAGCTTTTAGCCAAGATGATTTTACTCAGCCATTAGAGTTGATGAACTATTCAACTCTAGGTTTTTAGTCGAGATGATTCTGCTCGGCCATTAGAGTTGATGAATTGTTCAACTCTAGAGTTGATGAATTGTTTAACCCTAAGCGTTTAGCCGAGGAATTTTGCCCGGCTAACACTTAGTGAACTGTTTTTCCTGGCCAATAATGTTGATGTTTTGTTCCTCTTTTATCATGACCGAAATGCTTTGCCCGGTCAAATCAATAGATAATTTGTCCAGTACGTATTGCGCGATTGCAAGGAAGAAACATAACATACATGGCAAGAATACAAGAGAAGTTGAAAAAAATTTCATTGATTAAGATTGTAAGTACAAAAGTTGGGGCAAGCAGCTCGGCTACAAAAGGTTCGAAATAAAAACAAGAAAATACAAAGCTAAACTATGGGAGCGGGGAGAGATCTGCAAAGGCATCTCCAACCCCGCCGCCGGTCTCTTCCAGGTCAACCACAGTAGTCGCCTCGCCATACTCTTTTTGGCCGATCTCATTCTGAACCCCTTCTTGCTCAGCCTCAACCTCAGCTTCATCCTCGACGTCCTCTTGCAACGAGTTGAAGACGTTGTTCGCGTAAGGCACCATATAGACCGGCAGGAAGGAAGGGGAGGAGAGGTAAACACCTCGGCTTCAAATCCTTGGCCGAGCTTCTCACAGGCAGCCTTCCAACCAGACTTGAAGAAAATGTCCTTAGTGGCCTCGACTTGTTTAGTATAGCTCTTTTCAGCCTCCTTGAAGCCAAGATTATTGGCCTCATCCATATCATTTTTCCTAGCCTTCTTCAATGCTTTTAGCTTGGCACGAAGAGAATCTCTTTCCTGCTCGGTAGTACCAAGTTGGCCGAGCAGTCTGGTGTTATCTGCGTTGGCCATCTCCAGCGAGGACTTGGACTGCCCCAACTCAGTCTCCAGATGTTTGGCCAGGTTAGAGACGTTGGTTACCTTCTGTCGAAGTCTATGAATCTAGTCCATAACAAGGTGTTGTTTCTGGATGGCCTGCAGGAGAGCAGAGAAAAGTTAGTTCAAATAAGAAACCAACCGTGGTAACACTTTGAAAAATTTACCAAATTCTTACCCTAGTCATAGGTTTGACCGTAGACTTCACCAGGCGGGTGTTAGGCACATGGTTGCTGTCGGTTATGTCGCTCGGCAAAAGCAGTGCCTTCAACAGATCGTAGGCCAGGAGGTGCTCTTTGTCTCCCTTAATCGAAGTGTTGACCAGGATATCCTTACCCTAATGTTTTAACTCCAGCCTCCATGGGGGTGTTGGCTCAGAGCCCTCCGCCGGCTGCTCGGTGCTCAACTAGGCTATGAGCTCGGCCATTGGATTAACGGAGCAAGGCCTTTTTCCAGCTCGGCGACTTTCTTTGCTGGCTTGTTCTGCGGCGGTCGAGGCCAGGGCAATGACGGTCCTAGATGTTTAACCAATAGTAGAGGCAAGAGGGGAGATGCTCGGCACCTTGGTGGATGTGGCAGTGATAAGATTCTTAATTCGGCTCTGTTTGGCCATTTCCTACACCTCAATTAACTAGATTAAGGGCATGTCTGGAGGTATTGGATCTGGTGGTGGAGATGGTTCTCACAAGAAGTCAATAATCCTTCTTTTGCGAGAAACTGAGTACCAGTAGCTCAGCACGTAACCGAGAAGATCATGACAATCTCGATGACAGTACCTCAACACAGCTCTGATTGCAGCCTCATTTGGGTTGAAGTAATCGCTTGCAAGGCTCCAATAGCTACAAGAAGAAAGCGATCGGTATAGAATAGTAAAGGAAAGTAAATTGACCGGTTAGAGAGCACAGCTTACATGTTGAACCAAAATTCTTACTGATGTATCAATCGGGCACGTTAGCTGTCTCATAATTCCCTAACACCCAGAAGAAGTCATTGTCGTGCATGTCTTTATCCGGTGTGCCGTTTACTAGCTTCTCTTTGCCCGGCCTTATTTTAAAGTAATAATTAAACCCATCGGTCGTACGGCCGAGGGTATATTAGCGCAAGATCTCAGCCAAGCCGGTGATTCAGCTTGGCAACGCCATTTATTATTCTGTATGTGTTCGTCGAAACCTGAGTCGGTGCTAGCCCAGTACACCTTAGGAACTCACAGATTAAGGGCTACACAGGGAAGTGAAGACCTCCCTCGACAATTGACAACACGGTGAAGGGGCACTAATCCAGTCTATCCCAAGGAGAAATATCTTTTGCACCGAGCTCAAAATGGACATCATCAGGGACACCGTACTCCTCGCAAAACGCGGCCAGTGCGCCCTGCGCTCGGTATATTAACGAGGACGCGGTAGCGCCCCATGGGAGGCCGGCTTGTTTCAGCATGGCAGTGTTAGGCTGGCAAAGTTTTGCACGGTGGCTACTCGGTCTTTGAAAGCCCTTGTGGTAGTGTGCCTGGACCCCTAGAAGTCTGCAGTTAAAAATCAAGTGTAAATGGCAGCGTGGTCGCGCATATGAGCCTGATTTTAGCTCGATCACATCGAGCGCTCTTGGTAGCTCGGCCTACTTGGTGAGCTCGGTTGTGCGAGCCGGCCAAATATTAGCCCGGTCACACGACCTGAGTATTGAGTACCTCGGTTTTCTGCCTCTACTCCACGAACAACTAATTTACCCGGTTAACTAATTCTTTCATATCAAAAAGATGCTTCGAACTTGGTCGAGCCCAGAACAGCACCTATTTATCATAGGAGATGATGAACGGTGGGAGACTAGGGGCACGTGAGCTTTTGGACGTTAAAAACAATGCCAAAAACCTAACCCTATTCCATTCGTGGTATTATTTGGGTGTTTTTGCCTTCCTCAATGAGTGAATGTGAGAGTTGGAGTTTGAAAATACTGGAAAAACACAAAGAGCAGTGCAAAACTTACCAAATCGAAGGTGCAGACGACGTTCCAGTTGACAGAAGGCGTTTTGGGGGTGATGGTGGCAGAAAGCTAGTGAAACGGATGCTTTGATAGAGATGATGAACACAGAAAATGGGGCTTGGGTGCTCAGGATCAACAAATTGCCGTTGGAGAAGATGATGAACAGTAGATATAGGGGACTAAAGAGATGTATCGACGTATATAGAATGAGAAGGGGCGCCAAAAATTTGAATTCGAGGAGACGGTGCGGGACAACTGGGTTGGCTATACGAAGCCAATGAACAGAGGACACGTGTCTGTGATAAGACCGGTGTCAGTCTTGAAAAGACAGGCTAAAAAGTTGAAGAGCCGACCGAGCAAGTCATGGGACCAAGTGTGAAATTCAGCGCGGCAGATGATTTGGGGTGGATAACAGAGCAGATGAGTGACCTCAGAAGGAGAAGGTAATCCCGATCACTCTGGCGCGGACGGAATTAATGGGCAATTGAGAGGGAGGTTTACGACTTAATATTGGGCCGAGCTGGTTTGGGCCAAAGGCAAGTCCTTGCTCGGTCAGACGTTGGGTGCACACTAGACTGAGGACTCAATCTGGTCAAGTTGGAACAACTTTGAATTGCCAGTTCGAAAGAGATATGCGCTCTACAAAGTTGGACGGGATTAGTCCTCTCAACGTCAAGATCGATCGAGCTCCTGCTCGGTCACAACTAAGGAGCTCAGTCGAACCACGGTGTGGAATTATCAAGGAAATCGGACAAGTAGTGCAGTCGAGAGGTGATGACGTGGTGCCGCGCTAAGGGTAGCTTGGTGGGGAGGACTACACGGCGCCACGAGACTATAGGAAGGAGATTTTGCTGGCCGTACGCGTCAATACGGTTTGGCAATTTCGTTAGGTGGTGTTTAGCTGTATTAGCGTTGACATGTGGAGAAATGTAAGAGGAGAGCAGGTCTACGCATTCCGAGGGGAATGGGCGCAGAAGTGCACGCAGAAACTATATAAACGATATTGCGCCTCCATACTCAGGTCTGGAACATCTTCTGATCAGAGCTTACCTACCACTTTGTCTCCTCTCTTTTCTCTCTGTCTCTGAGTGTGCTAATTTGACCGTCGGAGGGATTTGCAGCAGCACACCGCCGGATAACTCACCGTCATTGTGTTCTCAGGTTAATCGGAGCGAAGTAAAGCTTGGACATGAGGAGTATGTATGGATAACATCGAATAGTTGGCCCCCGTACATATATATATAATATTTTATTTTATTTAAATTATACACGTATTACGTGTGTCAACCGCTAATATTTTATAAAGGAAAGAATATATACTTTAGATGTAGTTTCCAAACCTTCCACTCACATTGCATTGTGTTAGAAACAATATCTATCTCAACTGATTAAGATAGGCAAAGATATAAACAGTTGGGAGCAGCTTACCTCTAGTCCTTAATCGGACTAGATGGTGTTATTTGGCCAGTGAGGGCCTACCACGGGTCTTTTTTTTATAATCCAAACAGTTCAATATGTAGAACTCATCAAGTACTATATGTCTATAAAAAATCACATTAATTAGATATCAATAGTTATGTGATCAAATCAGTTTTATATAATAATAATAAAAAAAAAAAGATGGTGAACAAATTAACGGTTGAAAAAAAACTAATAAAATGAGATAACTATCAATATTCGATTCATGTGATTTTTTACAGGTATATAGTATTCAACGATACACATTAAACGGTTCAGATTCTCAAAACGGGACCCGTGGTGGGCCCTCACGGGCCGAATAACACTGTCCAATCCGATTAAGAACTGGAGACAAGCTGCACCCTAAACAGTTTTATCCCTCTATTGATCTATAAATATTATTGTATCATTTAATCATTTGAATGAGTGAAAATTAGTACTTTGTTTTGAATTTTTTGAATTTACTTTTTAAAAAATTAAAAAAAATTATTTTTCATATTTTTTTTATTTTCATTGAATTTTTTTAATATTTCAAGCAATTTTTTAAATTTTTAGATACACCTAACATAAATACACTTAAAAAGTATAATATTTATAAAAAAAAAAAATATTTAAAAAATTCACTAAATATCAAAAATACAAAAAAAAAAATGAAAATTCAATACATTTTTCATATTCTTATTTATTTATTGATTTTTTTAAAATATTTTATTTTTTGGATACATCAAAATAAGGTGCCATCTAAAAAAATAAAAAAATTACATTTTAAAAATATTCACTAAAGACATAAAATATATATATAAAAAATAAAAAATTCAATTTTCAAAAAATTAAAACCAAACAGAATGACATTCTCTTATAGATCATTATTCTTGAACCATATTAACATTTTCTCATAGACCGTTATTCTCGAACCATGTAAACATTTTTGTCTATTGTTCTTTCAATTTATATTTACTTTTATTTGTCTACATGGTATCAAAGAATGTAGGTCGATCGGACCTGTTAGTCCGAATTCTTCTGCAATCCTCTACTTACCTTTTTATCCCAAAAATTGCCCATCAACCCTTATTTATTTCATTTTGGTCGCAGAATTACCTGTGTGCGCTATGAAGCACATTGTTGTTTTTAACGCCAATTTTGTAACGATCATGTTTAGAACTCTTGCATATTTCTTTGATTGCGTGCCGCCCAAGAAACACCAAAGTGCACTTGGCAACATTTGCATTCTACACGATTTGGATTCAAGTTCACAATGTTGCATTGTATTTTGATTTCTCAATTTTAATATTTTTTTATCAACAAAATAAATGAAAAAGATGGTAAAATTACAAAAATAAAAAAAGAGGAGCATTTCTCTGTCATCCATACGGGAAAGTGTTAAAAATAATATTTATATTATCTTTGAGGATCAAGAAATTAAATTGATCTAAAAATATCATTATATTCCGTAATCATTTTGACCTAGTAAAAAATAATAAATAATGTTATTGAGATCTTTAGGTGACCATAGTCCATTATAGCAAACTATGTAAAATTGTTGCATCTCTTATTATTCTTTCATTTTGTATACCAACATCTTGATATTTTATCGTACACAAACGCTCTACATGATTAGTCAAATTAATAGTGAAGGAATTAACAATTTATAAGATTAGAGTTTGTTTGGTCATCCTATTTAATTAGTGAAACAAATAATCTCCACTTATCTACATTTATTTTGTAATAGATATAGAAATATATAATTCCAACTATATGTTTGTATTGCATTATTAGTTGTAAGATTAAAAAAAAAAATCTACTGATTTTGTTATATAATATTTATCGAAATCTAACCAAACACTAGAATAGATCTCGTTTAAAAACAAACTATTTAATAATTTTTTAATTTTTTATAAAAAAAAAATATACAAAAAAATAGAGAGAGTGATGTGCTAACTTATAATGATTTTTTGACTTTTTAACTAAAACTAAAAGTTGCCAAATGAAACTTAACTGTCTTATAAATTAATAATTTCAATCTCATAATAATCCATCCAATCAAATAGGTCAAAAGGTGTCGTATTGGAGGATTTCAGTGAATCATTGTGCAACGGGGCATTAGCATATACTTTCTCACTTCAAGTCTGAAATCCATACAAGGACGAATGCATCAACAAACACAAATACAACACATGAGATCCTCTCACTCAATTTATTACATCTATTTCATCATTTTGCAGACCACACTTTCATCAAAGGGAGAGGTGATTCTCTTGGAGGTATGGTAGGGTAGCTACCACCATATGTATTATTATATGATTGTATACATGATTACATAGCGAAAATTATATTATAATCTTGGAATAAGGTCATGTGATATCCTAGTTTAATTTTTATTAATTAAAATAATAAATTCTACAATAAAGTAGAGTATTATTTCAAGACCACCAAATAACATCTCGTAAACAAAGATATGAGATGATCATGTTTGTGTCCTGACACACAATTGGCTCATCATTAGACTGAGAGGTTGATTACACAGTAGCAACTTCCTAGTTAGTGTTGGAAAAAATAATTTTATGGTGATTTTAATGTGAAATTAAAGTAGATCTCGACTACCGGTTCAGGTGAGATTGAACGAGTTTAGATTTTTTGTAACAAAATCTTTACACTACAAAAAGAATGACCAAAAAACTATTAAGAATTGAATGAGAAATTGTCTAGTAAAGTTAGCCTTATGAATGAGGTATTGGGAATAGTGTATAACTTACCTATCTCACATTGATTGTAGAGCAAAGTATTGATGGGTATTAAATCGCAAGTTTTAGATAAGGACATGAGTCTTTTGATTCATCCAAATTTTTTGAAAGAAAAGAGTTATAGATGCTTCAAGGATAAGCTTGGACCAAAACTATGGTCCAAGATAGTTATGCAAAAATTGTCACTCGCGCGCACGCGCCGCCCACCTGCTCGGACCAAGTTCGTGACCCATCAACCTAATCTTGGGAGTTCGGTTTGAGATTAGAATGGGTTAGGTTTGGACTAGGCCAAATTGGTGGCCCATCAACCTAATCTTTTTTTAACCAAATATGTTTGGTGGCTGGAATGGGTTAGGTTTGGGCTACGCCAAATTGGTGGCCTAGTAACCTAATCTTTTTTGGATCAGGTTTGTTTGGTGGCTACAGATACAGACACATGTCTATGTTGTATGTAACCTCTACACTTAAGGTGGTGATTTACACCATCAGTTTTCCTTGCATTACTTCTTCAGTTTTGCAGAAATTAAATTCTGTATTTGCTGCAAAAAGGCTCATCATCTCTCCCCCATTGTGTATAAAAGGAGACCATGCTCTTTAGTTGAAGTACAAAATTTTTGACTCTCATACTATACAATCATTCTGCTTCTACAATCTTCTTCCTATGTGAGAAAGTGTTGTCATTGTCAGTTGTTCTAACTGTCGTATCTTGGAAGACAGAAGTCAACATACCTACAACACCCATGGTGAGGCAATGAATCTGTTTTAAGGAGACTGTGTTATTACATATGTTTCGATTTGCTTCCTTCTCTTATTTTAATCTGTTAGTTTGATATATATTTATGTTCATCATGTTGATTTCTTAATATGTAATTTAAATTATAAAATATGAATCTGTTTATTTTTTATTTAAATACACAATTTGTACAATAATCTTAAAACATGTTATATATTTCTCATGAAATTGGACAAATAGATTCATAATAATTTGTACTAGATTAATTTCCCTACTGTATGAGTTCTCTGCTTTGCATTTGTTAATTAGAAAGATCACAGAACGTGTACTCTGAAAATTATAAAATTGAATAGCCCACTGTATTAATGTTAGGCTTCTGTTAGTAATATTTAAATGAGGGGGGGGGTAAATTACACTTTGCATTCTTACATTTTGCATCAAATCTCACTTTAGTCTCTATACATGAAATCATGACAGTTAACCCCTTACCTTTTTTTTTTGTCAAATCTCACTTTGGTCCTTACACTTGAAATCGTGACAGTCAACCCCTTGTACTTTTACTCAAATCCTACTTTGATCCCTATACAAGTATCAATATTCATCTTCCATTATTTCACTTTTAAATCTTTAACAAAATCTAGTCATGTGACAAAAATGTGACTACAAAAGGAGGGTAAGAGAGGAAAATCATTCATATTTTCCACCAATACACTTGTCTTACGTGATAATCACATAAAAATTATATATATATATATATATTCATATGGCAAAAATTGGGACGAAAATGCAAGAAAATAGAACTTTTGAAATATAAAAAATGAAAAAAAAAATGTGACAAAGAAATCAAAGAGAAAAAAAGATTAATAGACAGAAGATTGTGTTACCGTGAAAAATAGAGTTTTGTGATTCCAATTTATGCAAAACCCTAATTCATCTTTTTAATTGTTCACAATCTGCGTTTTATTTTAGCGTAATACAGTCATATTTTGATGTAAATTTTGAGATAAAGTGTGTATTGATAGAAAATGTAGATGATTTTTCTTTTTTACCCTCATATTGTAGTCACATTCTTATCACATAATTAGATTCTGTTAAAGATTTAAACAATTGAGTAACAGAAAGATGACATTGACACTTGTAAGGGCCAAAGTGAGATTTTACCAAAAGTAGAAGGGTTGACTGTCACAATTTCATCTGTAAGGATCAAAGTGGAATTTGGTTAGAAGTGCAGGGGATTGACTGTCATGATTTCATGTGTAGGAACCAAAATGAGATTTGGTATAAAGTGCACGAGTGCAAAGTGTAATTTATCCACCAAAAAAAAAAAAAAAAAAATCCCACTGTTTCAAAGAATTACATTAGCGTACCATTTCATTTCTTGGAGTTTATGCCAGAATTCAATTTCTTTAACTAATTAAATAATTGTTTCATGGTGCTTGCTTCCAGTTTGGTTTTTGGCATATGAAGTGCTTTGTTTGAATAATAAAATACTATACCGAACCGGCACTGTTTCATAGAGTTGAGGGTTCTGTTATGGTGTGCAACTTACACCTTACACTTATGCCTTTTCTGTTTGCAGTCCTGCTTTTGTTTTCACCTTCCACTTACACTTTTTGTGTAAGTGGCACATGGTGTGCAACCTTGAGGGTTGCACACCTAAGAAAAGTCCTAGAGTTGAATAATCTACTGTTCTAGTTGATTTAAGTGTTTAAATACATTTCAATGTGTCAATATTATATGTAATGTTATTTTATAATTTTTTAATTTCATAAAATTATATACATAAGCTACGTCCTGCTGTTTCATGATGTTTGGTTCTAGTATACTTTTATTATATGAGCATGATTCTTAATTTTCTATTATGATTTGTATGCTTTTTTTATTTTATAGTTGGGCGAATTACATTAACGGTCCCTGTAGTTTAGACCTTGTGTCACTTTGGTTCGTGACCTTCTAATTGTGATACATTTGACCTTAAATTTTAAATATCGTTTCAAATAAGAACAATTGAAGATATTGTTATTCCATTTCAAGGGCAAAGTTGCCATTTGATAAAACATAAACTAGTTTGACAAAAATAAATGTCAAAAAATTATTTTTTAATTTTTTAAAATTATCTCTACTCACCAAAGATAAAATTATATAAAAATGATAAATCTTTCATACATTTATATTTTTATTTTTTTACCAAATCAATTTTTGATATGTATTTGGATGATGATCATGTAATGAGTGATTGTTTTTGTTGATATTTTTTTATGGTTATCATGTAATAATGGTTGTATTTATTGTTAATAGATATTTTTGTATGATTATCATGTAATAGATGGTTATTAAACTTTTAATATATAATCAATATATTTAATATATGAAATATTTTTAGTTTTGAATTTTTTGATATAATGGATTGGTTTAATAATGACATCAAAGTTGTCATCGTGTTTGACTTTTGAAAAAATAAAAACTAATTTAACAAAAATAAATATCAAAAAAAGATACTTTAAAAAATTATTTCTGCCCTCTCAAAAGATAAAATTATATAAAAATAATGTGTTTTTAGTTTTTTTTTTTTCACAAATTTAATTTTTAGTTTCTTAGAAAAATTTTCTGAAAATAGATTTTGAAAACTAAACCAAACAGAACTTTATAACAAAAAGAAGTTCAAACATTATCCATTAAAAAAAAAAGGTCATTATATTTCAAACAACATATAAGTTAGGGTGCCTCTATTTACACATCACATTTCATCTCAAGGCACACCATTAATTAGTTTATTTTTTTATACAATATTAACCTAATATAAAATGACCACAAGGATAAAGGGCTATGATACACACCTTACGTAATACACACCAATTACTCATTGCACACCACACCCAATTTTGATTTTCTATTTTTCACTCAATACACTATCAATTTTCAAATATTCCCAAAATATCCTCATCTTCTCTAACCATAACCATAACCCGAACCCTAACTCTACCCCGTAGCCGCTGCCGTCATCAACTGTTGCCGTCAGCCATCCTACCTTTTTCTGCCGCCGCTACCCTCATACTGACACCATCCTTCTTTCTGTTTCCATCCCCAATCCATTTGCGCCCCTGCCATGGCAGCAACTCGCGCTGCCTTTTCCTTTACTGCTGACATTGCAACTCGTATCTCCCTCACCTCCATCACCCCTCTTCAGCCATGTTGGCCACCCTCTACCGCTACCCATCATCTATATCTCCTCCACAGCGCGACTCAGCTCCTCCATTCCATCATTCGATCTGCAATTGCGAAAAAGAGAGAGAGAGAGAGAGAGAGAGAGAGAGATTTGGGTTTCCAAATCTAGGGTTCAAAGAAAAAAGAAGAAAAAGAAAAAGAAGAAGAAGAAGAAGAAGAAGAAGAAGAAAAAGGGGCTATGAGTGGAAATAGGGGAAGAGAGGAGCTGCAATGGGGGAGGGAATAGCAGTGAAGTAGGGATTTGCAGAGAAGAGGCATCAACTGAAGGGGATTCGGAGGGGCAACGCCAGCTTAGCATCGGCAGCAGTGAGGAAATGTTAGGGTTTAGGATTAAAGTTGGGATGGAAGAGATAGGGATGGCAAGGGGTGGGTCGCCGAAGCTAGGGATGGTAGAGGAGGTGCGGCTGAAGCTGGTAATGGTTGCAACAGCGACAGGTAGCGAGCGGGCGGCAGCGGTTAGGGTTAGGGCTGGTAGGGGTGGGTTAACAAATGCTATGTGTTTGTAGGTTTGTGATGCTCGCTTTCAAGGGGCCTTAATTGATCTCATTCAAATCTTGTGGGATTGAATCTTCAGTCAGGTCTTCAGCAGTTACAGGATTTTCCTCTGCCGTTTTGGTTGCCACTTTTTGTAGAAGGAACTCGCTTTACACAGGCAAAGCTTGAAACAGCTCAGGAGTATGCAGCTTCAGTAGGGTTGCCTGTTCCTAGAAATGTTTTGATTCCTCGTACCAAGGTAATACTTTCATTTCACCTCTTTATAAGGTAGAAGGCTGCATTTTCCCCTGATGTAATTTCCTGGTTTCTCTTTGAATCCATTTTCTTCTGGCTAGTTTGTGAACAACTTCCTTCCCACTAAGTGTCTAAAATTTCTTCTGTAAATATCCACATGCGTACCTGTTGATTGTGTGCAAAATTGTGCACTTCTGATTTTGGTTTGTGGCTAAATTTGGAGGCTTAAACCTTCTGAGCAAAGGGTTTTCCTTTGTTATGGTTGGATTTCCATTTGTAGTACATAAAATATTGGAAGTAAATTTTCAATAAAATTAAATTATAAAATGTATACTCAAGATGAGGCTGTTATAAACTTTCCTTAGTTTTGCTACTACATGTTCCAATGTCCGTCTTTGTGTCTGATATTTTGCATGTTATTGGGTTTGACGTGAAGAATCTATTTATATGCTTTCAGGGTTTTGTTTCAGCAGTAAGTGAGATGCGTTCATTTGTTCCAGCCATTTATGAAGTGAATGTTGCTATTCCAAAAAGTTCACCTCCACCTACAATGCTTAGGCTCTTCAAGGGGAAGTCTTCTGTGGTAAGTATGTGGTAGCAAGTTTTTAAAAGTGGCATTAAAAAAGTTTGCACATGTGGTAGCACTTGAATTTGGTTTTGAAACTTGTCGGTTTGTGTTGTGGTTTCTAAGTTAATTTTGAAATTGTTTCATGATGCGAGGTAAAATTTTGAACTTTATCAAGATCATTCAACTCAATGCTTTTCTCAAACCTGAAAGTCCACTTCTTGATATGTATATGTAAGCAACCAAGAAAATTGAAAGGAACCATGTACAAGTGAACGGGTTATCCCCCTCTTCTGGCACTTTCCTATTTATTTCAACATATCAAATAAAATTAATATCAACATGTACACATTTCACTGGACATACTAATGGGTCTTTAATGCTCGATCAATTTTAACTGTGAAAAGTTGTATCATAGAAAGAAAGAGCTATATGTAGCCATCATCCCAAACATTGTGGGAATTCAATTTGAAGTAGTATCATATAATCCTGATCTTTCTTTTTTTTCCATTTTTTGAAGTTTGAAAGACCATAGTGATAGCTGAATTTATGTGATTAGCAGCATAGCTTTAGCATAATGGAATAAATCATTAGTTAAAGAAATTTGTCACGATATTAAGATGCCCGATTTATGTGTATAAATGTTAAGGATTCACTGTTGTACAGATGCATATGCACCTCAAGCGGCATTTAATGAAAGATTTGCCTGAAACAGATGAATACGTAATCAATCAGTTTATTTTTTATTTTTTTCTTTATATTTTAGTGGGTAATCTTTTGTATTAATACGTAATCAATCAGTTTATTTTTCACCCAATTTCGCTGTTTTTGGTGATAAATGAAATCCATAATTGATCATTTTTTCTCTCTATTTTTCATGAGAGAAGAGTTTTTGTTTTTGTTTGTTTGTTTCTTATCAATTTCTCAACAAATCAATCAATTCAAACAAAGACTGTTAATGGGAATATCTATTTCTCTCTCCTCTCTGTCTTACTCTCTCCTCTGATATTTGTAAAAGTAAGTCAAGTTCTAAATACTGTATGGTGTTTGATGTGGGTGTGTAGGGACAGGGCAAAACCCACAAAATACACAAAGGACAGTGGCTATTGTGGTGGGAGGAGTGGCTGGTTTTGGGCTTGGTTTAGAGTTCTCACTTATGCCAGTTTTACTCCTGGGTTTGTATACATGAATTTTCAACAATGTTGTGAAAATTTAAAGTGTGTTCTAAAGCATTTATGATTTTGTCTTCAACAGATTGTGTGAAGGTGGAGAATTACTAGACAGAATTTTATCAAGGTAGAAATGGAAATACGAATCTGTACCACTTGTGGTGTTTAGTTTTCCTATCAGATTTAATGTGTTTTTTTTTTTAGGGATAAAGTTTACTATGTTGTTCCAGAGGTGGAAGATATCCAGAGGAGGATGCTAAAACTATTGTCATCCAGATATTAAGTGTAGTTGCTTTTTGTCATCTTCAAGGTGTTGTACACCGTGATCTAAAACCAGAGGTAGTTATTATGTGCATATCTTTTTCAATAATTTACTTGATTTGCTTTATTTGGAAATTAATATTTGTTTAGGAAATCAAAGCAGTGTCCATAGGCACATAAAAGTTGTTTGTTGTATGCCCATTTCTCTTTCCATTGTTAACCAATTACTTGTATAATTTGATTGCTTGACAGAATTTTCTTTTTACTACTAGAGATGAGGATGCTCCCATGAAGGTTATTGATTTTGGTCTATCTGATTATATTAGGCTAGGTAATGTCTGAACAACAACATTGAATTATCTTTCTTATCTTTCTGCTTCCTTGTATAAGTGACATATTTCTGCTCAATCAGTATCCGGTAACGAGTAATATGAGTTATATTAAATCCAGTTTAACTATATGTAGTTGCACTATCTATGCTGTTTTTTGTCTATATCTTTCTTGTTGTCAGTACTATTCAAAAAATCATTTAGAGGCTTTGATGTCATCAATCTTTGTGGTCTTTGTTAAGGAAAGCCCTTCATTTCAAATGTAGCATTTTTTTATGTACCTCTAGTATGGTTAGAAAGAATAATTGGTGGTTAGGAATGTTGCCTCTCATGTATAGTCCTCCATCACTATTTTCCAGCTGGATTAAGGGGTCAACAATGCCATATTTGATCTCTGATCCTTCCTGGTGCTTCATATAAAGAAGTAACTTCCTGATCTATACATTGTTTTGGATAGCTTAATATATACATTGTTGGATCCATTTCCTAGGTTGAGGGAGGTCTTGGGTTTAAGTCTCACTATTTACATTTGGGCCCTATTTGCATCTTTCTCTGTCATTTGCATTCTATCTTTTCTCGATGTATAAATGTTTGCATCTCCACGTGTAAGATGGGGTGAGAGAGGGGGCCTTGTTTGTGAGCCTACTTCTTTACCTCTCCATTTCCCAAATGACCATTTGGATGTTGGCATTTGTGGCAGATTATACTCTAATGGGTGTGAATGATCTAAACATCACTTTGGATAAAGTTATGCCAATGAACCTTATGTAGTAATGCCATTTTATTCAGATATTCTCACCCATTTGGGTTCACCAGGTAAGTTCAAACCAAATCTGGCCAGCCTTATCAGATTGTTTTTGGGTAGCTTTTGCCACTATATAAAATTAATTATCACAGTTTCATATGGTTACCACCCAATTTTGGGTAGCTTTTGTCAATTTTGAATTTGTTAAGTGATGCAGATTGCATAAAATTGTTATGACCTTACCATTATTATATATTTTCCAAAAAAATTCATAAGTTTGTAAGTTTTGAAGAAGAGATTTCCTCTTAAGATGGATTTATTTTTTTGCAGGTAGTTGAGTTTGCCCTGGCTTTGCAGGAACCTGGATGCTTTTCTGTTGTTTTGGAATGTGTGCTTGCATCTGTTGTTGCTGCTGCAACATCTGCTCTTCGAATCCCTACAATTGGTATTGGGACAAGGCCTTTTTATATTGGCCATGTTAATTGATTCTTTAGCTCTCTCTACTACTCCTAATAATGAATTAGACTTGACTAGCTTGTGTTGAGTATAATCTTTTTGCTTTCATTTGTACATAGAATTTGCTATATGATCTTGTAATTTGCTTTTCAAGTACTAAAGTGGGCATTTTAATGATATCATGTGATCATATATTGAGTTTACTCATGTAATGAACTTTGAATTTGCTTCTCTCTCTCTCTCTCTATCTCTATCTCTATATATATATATATATTAAAAATAACCTTCTACGGCATACAAAATTATATCGTGAAAAGTGTAATAATTTATGACATGTAAGAAAATGCCGTAAAAGATTATATACGGCATACAAAGTATGCTAGAAATATGTTAATAATAACCTTTTACGGCATACAAAATTATGTCGTAAAAAGTGTAATAATTTATGACATGTAAGAAAAATGTCATAAAAGATTATATACGGCATACATAGTATGTCATAAATATATTAAAAATAACCTTCTACGACATGCAAAATTATGTCATGGAAAGTATGATGATTTATGGCATGACAAAAATGTCGTAAAAAATTATCTACGGCATACAAAGTATGTCATTAATGTTTAATTTATTACTTTTTACAACTTTACCTGCATGTCGTAAATGACGTTTGACTTTCCACGGCATGTCATATAACGGCATTTGTGTGCATGCCGTAAAAGAGTTTTTACGGCATGCATTGCAAGCCGTAAAAATTCAATTTTGTTGTAGTGGTTGTGTGGATTGAGAAATTTGTGTGAAGGTTAAAAATGTAATTGACTAGAAGGATAAAGATGTAATTAAAATTTTTAAGAAAGTGGAAGATTGAAGATTGTGGGTGGGATATGTGAGTGGGTAAGGGTAAAGATGAAATATTGTGGATAGGGTGTGTAAGGGCAAAGATGGAAGATTGTGGTGTGTATTGAACAAATTTCTTGTTTATTAAATTACCAAAGGTGTGCCTTGAGTAGTGGTGTGCCTTGACATGAAATGTGGTGTGTAAATAGACGCATCCTATAAGTTAACCAACACAAAAGAAGTTGTATGACGACTTTGCCCTTGAAATAGAGTAACAATGTGTTCAATTGTCCTTATTTGGGACAATATTCAAAATTCAAGGTCAAATGTATCACAATTGAAAGGTTAGGGACAAAAGTGATACAAATCTCAAACTATAGGGATTATTAATGTAATTCGCTCTTTATAGTTTTATAATATAATTTTCATACTCATGAGTGTTGCAATTTTTTAGTTAAAATTGACATGCCAACTATTTTCTAGCCTAATCAACATGTTCAATATTTTCTACATTCTAGTTTAATTCGCATGGTTATTCAATCGTAGATTTGTAGGATAATTTGCATGTTCTAAATTTTCTAGGTTTTAGTTTATGTTACATGTTTATTATTTTCTAAAATTATTTACATGTTAATTGCTTCTAGAATTATTTAGATCTTTATTGCTTTGGAGTAACGCATATAACTCTTGTCAATTAATTTTAATTTAATTTGTGGAGTTATAAGCTTTTTGTAACTTGTCAAGCATTTCAATTCTTTACTTAATTTTGCTATTAAATAGATTGCTAGAAGATTTAGATAATTTATTGAATTTACTATTTCTTTAGATTATTTGTTTTGTATTTTATTGTGTTTTTCTGCTAATGGGAAAAAATATACAAAACTAAATGGGTAGAATTTGGGAGTGCAATAAAAAATTCTATACTACTAACTTTTGTGTTGAATAGAAATACTTAAGTGTGGAAAGGAATTTTGGACTAAATAAGAATCCTTATGTGGATTGGTTTACCCTTCTTATAATTGAAGCAATTTTTACTTGAGTTCTAGTAGCGGTTAAATTACCAAATTTATTGGAGCAAGTTTGTTTTCTTGTAATGTTAGAATCATTTTATTTTCTTATTTATTGTTGTAGCAATTTTGATTACCTATAATGTGCTTAGCAATTTTTAAATTACTCGTAACTTTTTGGAATTTGGTTTGTTTTAACCTAATTTATCTCCTGAAAAATTAATTCTAAATTTGTATCCCATGGACTAAGAGTCATCATGCTCTTGAAAGTTTTGTCTAAGGTTAACTGGGTCTTAAGTGGGAAAAAACTTTCCTGACCATGTTCGATATTGTTGAATTAAATTTCTAACTTTGGGATTTTCTAGTATTAAGTTTAGTTTCTACCAACACAAAATATTGAAATTCTGTTGTATTTTTCAAAAATGGCAATTGTAACTGATGTTGCTGCTGCTGCTGCTAATGTTGGTGGGGACCAGAACCCCTGGTCAACTGGCTTGCCAACCCCCGTTGTGACCTCTATAGTCAATCCAGTTGTTGTGACTTATGTGGTCAATCCTATTGCTACTCCTGTTGTTTCGAGAGGACCGCTTAACCATTATAAGAGCCTGGAGAAGTTCCCTGGAGTGAATTTCAAGAGGTGACAGCAAAAGATGTTGTTCTACCTAACTACTTTTAGCCTTGCGAGGTTTTCGAGTGAAGATCCACCAGTCGTGGAAGAGAATGAGCAAGACAAGCAGAAATTCATGGCTCTAGATGCTTAGAAACAGTCAGACTTTCTTTGTCGGAACTATGTTCTGAACGGCTTGGCAGACACACTGTTCAACGTATTTTATGCAAAGAAGTCAACAAATGAGCTATGGGATGCTTTAGACAAGAAGTACAAAACCGAGCATGGTAGGGTAAAGAAATTTGTCGTTAGCCGGTTTTTAGACTCCAAAATAGTGGACTCAAAAACCATCATTAGCCAAGTCCAAGATTTTCAAGTGATTCTGCATGAGATTCATGCAGAGGGAATGTTGCTAAGTGAATCATTTATGGCAGCTACTTTGATTGAGAAGCTGCTTAACAGCTGGAAAGACTTCAAGAATTATTTGAAGCACAAGCAAAAGGAGATGACAGTCAAAGAGCTCATTGTCAGGCTTCGAATTGAGGAAGACAATAGAAAGAAAGGAATGAGTACCTCTACCGTGAAAGCAAACATGGTTGAGCATGGCTAGTTCTCGGCGGTCAAGAAAAAGCCACCAACTAGCAAAAGCTCGATGCTGGGGGCTAGACGTGGGGTCTCCAAGAGGCCAGTCTACAAGCCGCAGGAATCTAGTTTTAGATTCAATGGAAAGTGCTTTAACTGTGGAAGTGATGTGCATAGGGCAGTTGACTGTCGCAAGAAGAAAAGGCCTTACAAGAAGAACCCTTCACAGAATAAAAGTCGGGCTCACATGACTAAGATGGAGGATCTATCACAAGATGCAGACGACATGCATCTGTTTGCTGTCGTCTCAAAGATGAACATGGTGGGGTCTAACCTGAAAAATGGTTGGTGGACACTAGGGCCACTCGATACATCTGTGCTGAAAAGAAAATGTTCACAACTTTCAAACCAGTTTTAAACGGTGAGAAGTTGTTCATGGGAAATTCTGCGACCTCAACAATTGAGGGGCAAGGCAATGTGGTCCTGAAGATGACTTTAGGAAAAGAGTTGACTCTGAACGATGTTCTATTTTTGTTGAACATTCGTAAAAACCTTATCTTGGGGTCTTTCTTAAGCAAGTATGGCTTTCGCATGGTGTTTGAGTCTGATAAGGTTGTGTTGACCAAGAGCGAAGTCTATGTGGGTAAGGGGTATATGTCAGGCAGTATGTTTAAGCTCAATGTAATGACAATTATCCCAAAAATGAATGAGAAAGTTTTTTTTTCTACTTATATGCTTGAGTCCCCCGAATTGTGGCATGTAGACTAGGTTATGTGAATTTTGACTCTTTGCGCAGATTAATCAAGTTAGATCACATACCATCTTTCAATATTAATCCAGATCACAAATGTGAAACTTGTGTAGAAGCAAAATTGACAAGGACTTCATTTCATTCTATTGAAAGAATTACCGAGCCTTTAGATTTAGTGCATAGTTGTCACAACCCAATCCCAAGGGCTTAGGGTTGGAATCGCAACTTACTAACTTTTTCTATTTGTAATAAATTAAACTGCGTAAGTGGAAATAAAAATAATTAAACAGGAAATTACTCCATTTTTCTATTTTAATAAGAGAAAATACATTAATATGGCTTTTATTATTTTAGTATTCAGTGATTGGCCCCGAGTAGAACAAAAGGGAGCAAAATATATATATATATATATATAAAAAGAGAAGAAGGAAAAAAAAAGGTTCAACGTCAATTCACGTGCGGTTCCATTTCGTAGGATTATGGGTTTTCCACTACATCTTGTCACCTGAAATGGTAACAGCTATAAACACACAGCAGAGTAAGAAATATTATGCCAAGAGTACAGGGAATACAAAATAACCATGGATAGTTAGTTAAGCCAAAACTTTTACATAACTCAATTTGATAAATAAATCATTTAAGTGGCAGAAACTGAAATACGGAAATTATGTAAATAAATAACCATAACCACGGTACAAAACAGAATATAACAAAGGTCACAGAAGTGACAATCAAAGCCGAGGTCAATGGATCCATGACAAATAGAGGACCATGAAGTGGCCAAACAGAGACCAATGGTTATTTAAATCCCCCAAGGTGTGGGACTCCCGTGGTGGTATTTACAAAACATAATTGTTTATAAGGTTATAGTGAAATATATACTAAATTTTAAACAAGCATATCCATTAGTTTCGTTTTAAACAAATAGAATTTAGAAAATAACCCACGTAACTGAAATATTTCTAAAACATAACTTGAATTAATATAACTTATAAAGTATAACTTGTATGAAATAAGTTATGGTAAATCAAAACATACGTAAAATACATTATGGTAACTCAAGGTATAATGTAACTCACCTTAAGATTGAGTCTTATTATTTCCCTCCTATCTATGTTGTATTCCCTTGCTTTTATCTCTCCCTCTCTCTCTTTCTTTCCGTTTGGTCACTTACTATTTCACAACCCCCCCCCCCCCCTCTCTTCCTTATATACACGTTACATGGTGTTGATTCATCCCGTTATAATGACCCCATATAGATGACTTAGCTCTCCTATTTGTTTAGGTGGCATAGGTGTCTCTATTCTATTTCTTCAAGGCAATTGTCAAATCTCCTCTAAATAAATGGTTTGATTTGCTAATCTCCAGAAATCTCCTACATTAAACATTAGATAAAGGCAAGTTGATTCTCTCTTCTTTTTTTTTATCTTTTTTTATTTTTTATATATGTATATTATTATTTCACCTAAATTTTACATTGACTCTAATAAATAAATTAAATTATATTCTATAGCATATCATCATAATATTAATTATTTTGTTTTACTATTACACATTATTATTATTATTCTCATTCTATATATTTATTTTATTATTATTGTCAAAATAATATATTACCACATAGAACCATAATTATATATAACTATAAGTATTTACGTGATATTTAATTAAACGTTCAGGGTGTCACATTTCTCCCCCTCCTAAATAGAAGTTTGTCCTCAAACTTGACGTACCTTAAATTTCGAAGAGGTGTGGGTATTTGGCTCGCATTTGACTTTCCATTTCCCACGTAGCTTCTTCGATATGATGATTTCACCATAAGACCTTTACCAGCGGTATGGTTTGGTTTCGGAGAATTTAATCACGACGATCGAGAATCTGCACTGGTTGTTCTTCATAAGAGAGATCTTCTTCAACTTCCAGGTTCTCATAGTCAACGACATGTTCTGGATCTCGGAGGTACCGTCGGAGCATTGAAACGTGAAACACATTGTGGACATTGGATAGTTCAGGAGGTAGTGCAAGGCGATAGGCTACAGGACCAATCCTTCCCAGTATCTCGAATGGCCCGATGTAACGTGGGTTTAGCTTTCCTCGCTTTCCGAATCAGATCACTCCTCTTATTGGTGAGATCTTTAGGAACACATGATCCCCTACTTGAAATTCCAAGTCCCGTCTCCGAGTATCTGCATAACTTCTCTAGCGGCTCTGAGCAATGCGAATTTGCTGTTGGATGAGTTGGATTTTCTCACTTGTGACTTGCATGATCTCGGGGCCTAACAATTTTCTGTCCCCAACTTCCGTCCAGCACAGAGGCGATCGACATCTCCTTCCATACAGAGTTTCGTACGGCGCCATTCCAATGCTTGCCTGATAGCTGTTGTTATAGGCAAATTCTACTAAAGGTAGGTGCTCGTCCCAGTTACCTTTGAGATCCAACACGCATGCACGTAACATGTCTTCCAATGTTTGAATTGTTCTTTCGGATTGCCCATCAGTTTGTGGATGATAAACCGTGCTAAACTTCAGTGTAGTTCCCAAAACTTCTTGCAATTTATTCCAGAAGTGAGACACGAAGTGAGGGTCTCGGTCAAACACGATCGAAACTGGGATACCATGCAAACGAATAATCTCCTTGATGTATAAAGTGGCAAATTTATTCAGAGAGTACATGATTTTGATTGGTAGAAAATGTGCTGATTTCGTTAACCGGTCTACTATAACCCATATTGCATCATTCTTCGAAAAAGACTGTGGTAGCTCGACCACGAAGTCCATCGTAATGTGCTCTCATTTCCATTCAGGAATAAGGAGTGGTTGCAGCAGTCTTGCAGGTCTCTGATGTTCCGCTTTAACACGCTGACAATGCAGACATTTGGAAATATGGCTTGCTATATCTCTTTTCATTCTGGTCCACCAGTAGTGTTCCTTCAGATCATGGTACATCTTTGTGTTGCCAGGGTGGACTGCAAATCTCGAGTTATGAGCTTCCTCCAGTATTTTCTTCTTGAGTTCTGGGATGTCGGGTACGCAAATTCGATTCCAAAATTTCAGTATCCCATTGCTTATAATGAAATCAGGATCAGGCGTGTTTCTTTGTTCCTCGTACTTTTTCTTCAAGAGTTTATCTTCTTATTGGTGCGCTTTAATTTCTTCAATCAATGTAGGCTCCACAGTTACGTTGGCAAGCAACCCATTAATCTTGGGGGAAATGAGAGTGCATGCCAAAATTCTAGTCGTCTTTCGGCTCAATGCATCTGCCACCACGTTAACTTTGCCTGGATGGTGATGGATCTCTATATCATAGTCTTTCATAAATTCTAGCCACCGTCGTTGCCTCATATTCAATTCCTTCTGTGTGAACAGATATTTAAGGCTCTTATGGTCAGTGTAAATCTCGCAGGTTGCACCGTAGAGATAATGACGCCAGATTTTAAGGGCAAAGATTACTGCAGCCAATTTCAAATCATGAGTCGGGTAGTTCTTCTCGTAAGTCTTTAATTGTCGCGACGCATAAGCAATGACTTTTCCGTTTTGCATGAGAACACAACCCAACCCATTGTATGAGGCATCACTATAGATAACGAATCCATCTGTTCTTGTAGGGAGTGCTAAAATAAGGGTTAACATAAGTTGACTTTTTAATTCTTGGAAGCAATGCTCCTGTTTATCAGTCCATTCGAAAAGTGTATTCTTCTGAGTTAGCTGGGTCAAGGGTGATGCTATCTTTGAGAAATCTTGTACAAAGCGTCGATAATAGCCAGCTAGACCCAAGAAAATTCGTATTTCTGACACATTGGTAGGTCGTGGCCAGTCCACGATTGCTATAACTTTTTGGGGGTCAACCGAGATGCCATTTTTGTTAATGACATGACCGAGAAAGTGTACACTAGTGATCCAAAATTCGCATTTCTTTAACTTGGCATAAAGTTTGTGATCACGTAGTGTTTGTAAAACCGTTCGCAAGTGTTGCTCATGGGCCTCTGGTGACTTGGAGTATATGAGGATGTTGTCAATGAAGACGATGATGAACTCATCAAGATAGGGTTTGAACACTCGGTTCATGAGGTCCATGAAGGCTGTTGGGGTATTTGTGACGCTAAAAGGCATGACAAGAAACTCGTAGTGCTCGTAACGAGTTCGGAAGGCAGTCTTTTCGATGCTTTCCGTTTTGACTTTTAGCTGATGATAGCTAGAACGCAAGTCGATTTTGGAAAATACTTGGGCGCCTTGAAGTTGAACGAACAAGTCATCGATTCGCGGCGGAGGGTACCGATTCTTGATGGTGACCTTGTTCAGCTCCCGGTAATCGATGCATAATCTCATCGTACCATCCTTTTTCTTTACGAACAATACTGGAGCTCCTCATGGTGAGGTACTAGGTCGAATAAAACCTTTGTCCAGTAGTTCCTGGAGTTGAGTCTTCAGCTCTTTCAATTCTGTCATCGACATGCGATAAGGAGCTTTTAATATTGGTTGTGTATCAGGTTGGGTTTCAATGGTGAACTCGATTTCCTGATCAACCAGAATACCAGGTAGATCTTCAAGAAAAACATCCAGAAATTCTCGAACCACAGGGATTGCATCAACGGTGGGGGCCTCTTTTTGTGTATCGATCACATAACAAATATAACTACTATAACCCTTTCTTAAAAGTCGTTGGGCTGTCATGGAGGATATAATACAAGGAGGGTTAGAAACTCCAGTCCTATCAAAGACAAGTTCGGGTTAGTTTGGTAACCTGAGGGAGACCTTTTTGGCTTTACAATCGATAGAGGCATGATTGACAACCAGCCAATCCATACCTAAGATCACATCAAAGTTCCCAATGTGGAGGGGAATCAAGCCTACGTATAAGGTTTTGGCTTTTAGGAATACAGCACAAGATCTGTACACATTAGTACTACAGACAGACTTACTAGAAGGAAAAAACACAGACAATATGGGCTTGTTTGGTTTGTTTTTGGGAGAGTTGTTTTTGAAAAAAATTTAAAAGAGTTGTTTTAGAAATTTTTTTGATTTGTTTGGTTGTATATTTTGAAAGTAGTTTTGGAGTTTAGGAGTTTGGGATGATTTGATATTTTGTTGTAATTGAGTAGATGTGTATGAGAGAAAAAAGTGATTAAGAATGAGAGAGGAGAAAGAAAAAGTGATTGATTGATGTGTAAGAGAGAAAAAGTTTTTTGGAAATTTTTTGAGAAAAATCTCAAACCAAACAATTTTTTGGAAATTTTTTTCTAAAACTCATCTCTAAAACTCAAACCAAACATACCCTATATATCCTAATGGTTCGGGTGTTGACGCCAACTTGGCAGCAAAGTGTGGTGCAACAAAAGAATGAGTTGACCCAAAGTCAATGAGGACATGAGCTAAATGACCACAGACAGAAAGTGTATCTGACACAAGATCTTCGATAACTGCTAGTTTTTCAGGTACCAAGGCAAAAGCCCTTCCTTGGCGTTTTTGGTCCTTCCTCTCTCCTCCAGGTCCTGCGGGTTTCTTGACAGGGCCAGAGGGGCTGGTTGTAGGATTAGTCAGCTTTGGACAATCCCTCAGCAAGTGGCCCACTTGGCCGCATTTAAAACATGCTCCTGTGTCTCGATGGCATTGTCCCCAATGAGCCTTCCTACAAGTGGGACAAATTGGAACAGTGCTACATCGGGGGTTGATAGAACCTTGATGGCCTGAGCTGGTTGTGCCCATATTCACCTTTTTGGGAGGCGCAACACCGGATCTTCTGTTATCTCTTTCCCAGAATCGCTTCTTATGGCTTGGTTCCCCAGAACACGAGGCTTTAATCCCCATTTCTACAATATACGCCCGGTCTACCACTTCTGCATAGGTTGGCAGTTTCAAGACCTCGAGCCTGTCTTTAATTTCAACATCCAATCCTACTTCGAATTTTCTTGCTTTTCGAGTTTCGGTGGGGATGACGTATGTTGCAAACCGAGCGAGGTGTGTGAACTTGCTCTCGTATTCGGCCACCGTCATGGTTCCTTGCTTTAGATGTATGAATTCGGATGCCTTCTGTTCCCGCAATGAATCTGGGAAGTATTTTTCGTAGAATACTTCCAAGAATCTTGCCCAAGTCGTAATTTCTTCTTTGGCCAAAGTGAGAAGCCACCATTCCTATGCATTGTCTTTGAAAGTAAAAGTGACGAAAGTTACCTTTTGTCTTTCAATGCACGGTAGGGCACGAAAAATCTTTTCCATGTCTTTAACCCAAGCGTCTACTACTATTGGGTCTGGGCCGCCGGTAAATGTGGTGGGTTTCAGATCCGGGAACTGTTTTATGGTAACTGACTCTTCTCGCCGTTTCGGCGTCCCATTGTTGATGTTAGTTTGCAATGCTTGCAAAAAGCTAGTAACCGCTCTTTCCATTATTCTTTCCATCGATTCAGTGCCACTGACTGATGACTCACTTCCATTACCATTATTAGCCATTCTACAAAGTAATAAACGAGGCATTATATTCTCAACGCAGCATATATATACATGTGTAGTGCAATCTATATTTATATGAAATGCCAACTTTACATTTTTTTACAATTCATATTACATAAGTCAAAATATGTTAGTGTCTCATCCCTGTGGTAAACAACAACAAAAAGACATCAAAAAAGGGATTAGAACACATCATGGTCAGCATACAAAAAGATTTCTGCTACCCAAATCTAAAGTGGTGGGTCAAATAGGCCGAAAAATCATGGGAACTAATGCTACATAAAAAGCTCAAATTCCCACCCCAACTGGACTACACCAAAACACATCCATGCTACCTGGACCGTGAAAATGGGAATGGACTATATGTATCCCAAAAATGCTCAGTCAACAATCCAGTCGGGTGTCTCAACATATGATAGGTCATTATTAAAGTCAACATTTTGAATATTAATGATCTCCAGTGGGTTAAGGACTGTGGTGAAAATATAGTCCTCAGGGTACACGTTCCCCCTTCTGGTCACAAAGTCTGGGGGTAGAAAGCCTATAATATAGTGCTGGCGGTCATGTCCTAGGGCAACGCCAAGGACACAAGATGGTCCAAGGAAACGTCTACGTGTATCAACAAGGCTATGTCTCCATAATAAATGTGGGACATCGGTCGGATCAGCCTGGATATAAACTGGCCGACCCATCAACCGGGCAAGGCCTGGGTGTAGTCCCCTGATTATGTCCTCGGAATCTCCCCAACCCTCAGGTGAGGCGGGGGCGAAGGCGGGGGCGGGGTGCTCGGCTAAGATTTCATCTAAATTAATATCCCCGAGCTCATCCCAAAACGCATCATCCAGATTAAGCTCTGACATTCCTACAATACCAAAATAAATGTGAGATTTTACACAAAATGACTAATGTTGCAGGTAAATATTTATTATTATTTTATTTTATTATGTTTATCTAACTATATAGTTTTATTTATAGATTTATTTATAATTTTTTGAACTTCCTGATCGAATTAAAATAGTTTTTCTTTTTTTTTTTTTTTTTGAACCGTTGCTCTGATACCACCTTTGTCACGACCCAATCCCAGGGGCTTAGGGTTGGAATCGCAACTTACTAACTTTTTCTATTTGTAGTAAATTAAACTGCGCAAGTGGAAAGAAAAATAATTAAACAGGAAATTACTCCATTTTACTATTTTAATAAGAGAAAATACATTAATAGGGCTTTTATTATTTTAGTATTCAGTGATTGGCCCCGAGTAGAACAAAAGGGAGCAAAATATATATATTAAAAAAAAAAAAGAGAAGAAGGGAAAAAAAAGGTTCAACATCAATTCACGTGCGGTTCCATTTCGTGGGGTTATAGGTTTTCCTCTATATCTCGTCACCTGAAATCGTAACAGCTATAAGCACACAGCAGAGTGAGAAATATTATGCTAAGAGTACAAGGAATACAAAATAACCATGGATAGTTAGTTAAGCCAAAACATTTACATAACTCAATTTGGTAAATAAATCATTTAAGTGGCAGAAACTGAAATACGAAAATTACGTAAATAAATAACCATAACCACGGTACAAAACAGAACAGAACAAAGGTCACAGAAGTGACAATCAGAACAGAGGTCAATAGATCCATGACAAACAGAGGACCACGAAGTGGCCAAACAAAGGCCAATGGTTATTTAAGTCCCCCCAAGACGTGGGACTCCCGTGGTGCTACTTACAAAACATAATTGTTTATAAGGCCATAGTCAAATATATACTAAAATTTAAACAAACATATTCATGAGTTTCATTTTAAACAAATAGAGTTTAGAAAATAACCCACGTAACTAAAATATTTCTAAAACATAACTTGAATTAATATAACTTATAAAGTATAACTTGTATAAAATAAGCTATGGTAAGTCAAAACATACGTAAAATACATTATAGTAACTCAAGGTATAACATAGCTCACCTTAAGATTGAGTCTTACTACTTCCCTCCTATTTATGTTGTATTCCCTTACTTCTATCTCTCTCTTTCTCTTTCTTTCCGTTTGGTCACTTACTATTTCACTGCCCCCCCCCCTCCCCCCTTTCCTTATATACATGTTACATGGTGCTGATTCATCCCGTTATGATGATCCCATATAGATAACTCAGCTTTCCTATTTGTTTAGGTGGCACAGGTGTCTCTATTCTATTTCTTCAAGGCAATTGCCAAATCTCCTCTAAATAAATGGTTTGATTTGCTAATTCCAGAAATCTCCTACATTAAACATTAGATAAAGGCAAGTTGACTCTCTCTTCTTTTTTTTTATCTTTTTTTTTATTTTTTATATATGTATATTATTATTTTACCTAAATTTTACATTAACTCTAATAAATAAATTAAATTATATTCTATAGCATATCAGCATAATATTAATTATTTTGTTTTACTATTACACATTATTATTATTCTCATTCTATATATTTATTTTATTATTATTGTCAAAATAATATATTACCACATAGAACCATAATTATATATAACTATAAGTATTTACGTGATATTTAATTAAACGTTCAGGGTATCACAATAGTGATGATGTATATGACTTTAAAGTCATACAATCACATGGTGGCAACAAGTACTTCATCACTTTTGTTGATGATTGCACTAAATATTGTTATGTGTATTTACTTACAAACAAAGATGAGGCAATTGATAAATTTATTCTTCTTAAGAATGAAGATGAGAATCAACTAAGCCCAAAGATTAAGGTTTTAAGAAATGATCGTGGTGAAAAATATGGATCGTTATTTATTGAGATTTGTGCTGAATCTGGAATTATCCACCAAACTATAGCGCCTTATTCCCCTCAGTCAAATAGTATGGCTGAGCAGAAAAATAGAACATTGAAGGAAATGATGAATGCAATGTTGATAAGTTTTGGATTGTCACAGAACTTGTGGGGAGAAGCAATTCTCTCCACAAATTACATTCTAAATAGAATACTTCGGAAGAAAGTGGACAAGACTCCGATTGAATTATGGAAAGGCTGCAAGCCTTCCTATAATTTTCTACGAATATGGAGGTGTTTTGCAAAAGTGGTGGTACCTATACCCAAATGGGTTAGGATATGTTCGAAAATCGTGGATTGTATATTCATTGGTTATGCACAAAATAGTAGTACATATAGGTTTCTTGTGCACAAGTATGATATTTCAGATATACACAAGAATACTATTATAGAGTCAAGTAATCCGTCCTTCTTTGAGGACATATTTCCTTGTCGAATCCGAGGAGAGAATCAAAGTTTTGAGAATGAACTTGAAGATGATCCTAGTGATAGTGATCAAGATGAGGAAGTAGATGAGCCAAGAAGGAGTAAAAAGGCTAGGACTTCTAAATCCTTTGGTTCGGACTTCTTGACTTATATACTAGAGGGAGAACTTCAAACTTTTCATAAAACTGTGACTTCACCTGAAAGTCCTTCGTAAAAGAAGCAATTAAGAGTGAAATTGACTCCATCTTACAAAACCACACTTGGGAGTTGGTTGATCTACCCCGAGGCAATAAGGCCTTAGGGAGTAAGTGGATCTTTAGAAGAAAGATGAAAGTGGATAGGTTAATTGATAAGTATAAAGCTAGGCTAGTTATCAAGGATACAAGCAGCGAGAAAGCCTGGATTACTTTGATACGTATTCACTTGTGACAAGGATTATATCCATTCGCATGGTGATTGCGATAGCAGCTTTATGTGGTCTAGAGATACATTAGATAGATGTAAAACAGCTTTCTTAAATGGAGGTTTAGATTAAAAAATTTACATGGAGCAACCCAAGGGGTTTTCAGCTCCAAGGCAAAATAAAAAAGTCTGTTAGCTTGTCAAGTCATTGTATGGTTTGAAGCAAGCTCCTAAGCAATGGCATAAGAAGTTTGACAACGTTGTGTTGTCAAATGGGTTTAGAATCAATGAGTATGACAAATGCGTATATGTCAAAGACACCGACAGAGATTATGTCATTTTGTGTCTATACGTCGATGACATACTCATTTTTGGTAGTAATGATGAGATGATTAGAACTACTAAGAGATTGTTAAACTCTAAATTTGACATAAAAATACGGCGTTGCAAATGTGATTCTGGGTATTAAGATTACCAGAACATCTGGTGATATTGTATTTTCTCAGTCTCATTATGTTGAGAAGATACTTGAGAAATTTGGTAAATCAGATACAAGTGTGTCTAGGATACCAATAAACTTGAGTCTACATTTGACCAACAATAATGGTGAAAGTGTTTCTTGGCTAAAATATTCTTGGGTTATTAGGAGTTTGATATATCTGATGAGTTGTACAAGGCCGAATATAGCCTACTTTGTTAGCAGTCTTAGTAGATACACGAATAGTCTAAATGATACTCATTGGAAAGGCATTATGCGGATGTTAGGTTATCTCTGCTACACCTGGGATTATAGGCTGTATTATACCAAATACCCAGCGATACCAGAATAATATAGTGATGCTAATTGGATATCTGATATAAAGAACTCCAAATCTACGAGTGGTTATGTGTTTACCTTCGGAGGGGTAGCCGCGTCTTGGAAATCTTCCAAACAAACGTGTATATTGAGATTAATGATGGAATCTGAGTTTGTTGCTTTGGATAAAGCAACTGAAGAAGCTGAATGGCTTCGCCAATTCGTTGAAGATATTTCACGTTGGCTGAAACCTGTGCGTGCTATCTGTATTCATTATGATAGCCAATCGATGATTGGACGGACGCAAAGTAATATGTATAATGGAAAGTCTAGACATATCTGTCATAGACATAATTCCATATGACAACTACTCTGTAATGGAGTTGTCTCTCTAGACTATGTAAAGTTTCAGGACAACATTGCGGATCCACTAACCAAAGGGTTAACTCGAGGGTTAGTAGAAATGTCATCAAAAGGAATGGGGTTAAGGCCTTTAGTTAATGTTACCGGAACGAAAAACTCAACCTAGCTTACTAGAGATCCCAAGATCTAAGTTCAAAGGGACAGCCTAACTGCATGTAACAGATGAGTAACTGAAGAGGTAAATCCTCTAACCATTCCTTTATACAATGATACCTTATGGGGGTAGAATTTTAAGCTAATGTTTTTAATGACCTAAAGGTGTGTTTGATTGGACAAACTGGATAAGCGGTGATTAAAATTCATCGGACTTTAATCTTGGGACTATAAATCTCCTGAACTATTTGATTGGATTGGATTTGATGTGCATCCCGTGTTTGTTTTCTCATAAGATTAGATGTTTGGAAAAGACTATTTTCAGTTAATCCAATGTTTGGTTGGACGAACTAGATAAGGATAAATGAGCAAAAGACTATTTTACCATTTTTCAATTGTTTACTAAGTAATAGCAATATTAAATATATTTTCAATATTTTAATTATTTTTAGTTAGATTAAATAACAATTTATTTTATTTTATTTTTTACACAATTAAATAAATAAAATATCAATAAAAATATATGTTATTTTTTTTATTAAAATTTTAAATAAATTTATTTTAAAAAATAATAATAATGAAATAATGAAATTAAATAAAACATCTATTAAAATTTAAATAATGAAATTAAATAAAATATAAACAAAATTTTAAAATAAAATATCTATAAAAAATTATTTTAAAAAATTAAATAAATAAAACATCAATAAAAAGTTAAATAAAATTATTTTATTTTTAAATTGAGGCATTTAAATTTTATTGAATTTTACTAAATATAATACATAATTAAATAGTAGATATTCAAAATGGTCAGTTCACGACCTAATCTCATGGGATTGTTATCCCACGAAAATTGTCCCACACCTCCCCCCCCCCCTCGCGCCGCGTGGACAGTGTAATCCCACATATGGGGGATAAGGAATCCGATCAGACTCCATATCCGGCGGACTAAAAAAAAACAAACGCCAGATAAAGGGCTTCCAATGGATTACAATCCAAATAGTGATTAGTCCCCCGCCCCCGCCCCCGCCTCTTCCCCCCCAATCCCTTGAATCAAACGCACCCTAAGGGAAGTGAATAATCAACCATAGTAGGATAAGATACCTTATATAGGTGACCTATGTGAGTACAAAATGGGGTTGCTTCTCTAAAAATTGACGAGGTCGAATTCTTTAAAAACACTCATTGAATCAGGCTAGTGTTCCAAAGCCATACCAGACACACCAGTAAGAACAAAAACAATGGTTTAAACTAACTCCTATGTGAGGTCTATTATCTCGGTTTACATAAACGGTAGAACAATTGAACACATTACGTTCACTAGTCAGACAGTAAATTCGATAGGCTTTCACTACGAAAGGTTAAAAGCCAACAACTACTTTTTCTGATGCAGGGTTAGTTTGTGTACTCTCTCTCTCTCTCTCTCTCTCTCTCTCTGAGTCTTTGTTGTTAAACATTGTCTGTTTTCCTTTATTCAATCAATTTTTATTCATGTGGAAGATTGTTGAAAAAAATAGTTTTATGGTAACTTTAATGTGAAATTAAAGTAAGTCCTAACCACCGGTTGAAATGAGATTGAACGGGTTTAGATTTTTTGTAACAAGATCTTTACACTACAAAAAGAATGACCAAAAACCATTAAGAATTGAATGAGAAATTGTCTCATAAAGTTAGCCTCATGAATGAGGTATTGGGAATAGTGTATAACTACTTATTCTAGATTGATTGTAAAGGAAAATATTAATGGATATTTAAATCTCAAGTTTTGGATAAGGACACGAGCCCTTTGGGGTATCCAAATTTTCCGAAAGAAGGTAGTTATAGATACTTCAAGGATGGGCTTGGGCCAGAACTATAGTACAAGTTGATTATGCAAAAATGGCCACACGCGCGCGCGCTGCCTGCCTAAACTGGACCGGGCAGAGTTCAGGTCCGTGGTCTGTGGGTCGTGGATCTTGGGACTTGGAACTTGGAACTTGGGCTTGACGCTTGTTGAAATGGGTTAAGTTTGCGCTAGGCTGGATTGGTGGCCCATCAACCTAATCTTTCTTGGACCAAGTCTATTTGGTGGTTGCAGATATACATACGTATATATTGTGTGTAACCTTTACACTTAAGGTGGTGATTTACACCATCAGTTTTCCTTGCATTATATCTTTAGTTTTACAAAAATTGAATTCTGCATTTGTTGCACAAAGGCTCCTCCTCTCTCCCTTATTGTGTATAAAAGGAGACCATCATTTTTGGTTAGAGTACAAAATTTTTGGCTCTCAAACTATCCAATCAGTCAACTCCTACAATCTTCTTCCTGTGTGAGAGAGTGTTACCATTGTCAGTTCGCCGGAGCTAAACAAAAGGTGCTTCTGCATTAGTGGGTTCTAACTATCATATCTTGGGAGATAGACACAGACATACCTCCAGCACCCATGGTGAGGCAGCGAATAAGAAAACTATGATATCACACATGTTTCGGTTTGTTTCCTTGTCTTATTTTAATCTTTTAGTTTGATATATATTTTTATTCATCATGTTGATTTCTTGATATGTAATTTAAATTATGAAATATCAATCTGTTTATTTTTTATTTAAATACACAATTTATACCACAGTTAGTTCCCATCCCATCTACTTTTTTTTATTTTTTTTTTATTTTAATGCGGGAATTTTATAAAACGAACAACAGCCAATTACAACTGGGATTAAAAAGACAATGAACAAGATTTTGGGGAGGATTAGTCACCTAATCAAAAGGTAAAAAACTACCATTTATGAAAGGAGTGACAATGATGACCATCTATCCTTATGCCCAGATCACATCCAAACCAAACTGCTTTCGTTCAAACACACCAAAAAACAGATGCTCTAAAGATTCCACCTCTGAAAGGCAAACTGGACAAGTGTCACTCCCATCCCAATCTACTTGAATTGAATCTAATCTTCAATCCCATTCATTGTCATTGAATTTACCACCTATTTCTTTTTTATTACCAAGTAGAAATTGGAACACAAAAGGACCCAAACATGAATTTGTAATCAAGCTCGTAATCCAACTCAACAACCAATAAATCCCATTCATTGTCAGTGCTGCCATAATATTATAATTTGACAATATTACTATAATTATGCAAATGTAAATTTTTATACTTTCATCACAAATGGCCAAACATAAATGTTATTTGTGATTTGACAATGCCATAATTTAGCATGAGCTTTGACGAACTAATGGGTTGTTTGGCGTGTCCTAAATAAGTGTATTTTTTGTCTTTTTAGACTAAGAAGTTGAGAAAAAAAATATGAATATTTCGATTAACTTTTTGACTATTTATGAAAAAATCTGTATTAAAAAATTGTATAAAGAAGTGTGTAGGAGAAGATTGTGTAGGAAGCCGTACGGTGTTGGCAGTGGAGTGGGCTGTGGAGTAGATGAGAAATTATTGTCTCCTTCTTGAGCTTTGATTGGATGGTGTTGTTTGGCGCATGGGGCCCCACCACGAGTCCCGTTTTTCTAATCGGAACCGTTCAATGTGTAGAAATCGTCGAATACTATATTTTTGTAAAAAATCACGTTGATTGGATATCGATAGCTATCTGATCGTGTTAGTTTTTTTTGTTAACGGTTAACTATAACACCATCCATTTTTATACAACACTGATTTGATCATGTAGTTAGCGATATCCGATAGACGTGATTTTTTGCAGTCACATAGTACCAGACGAGTTCTATATATTCACGGTTCAGATTATCAAAACGGGACCCATGGTGAGCCCCTACAGGCCGAACTTTATCATCCAATTTAGTTTGGGGCACACATGGAAAAAAAAAATTTCCTTTGAGTAGTTCATCACGTCAGTGGCCGAAAAGTTGATTTGAATAAATATTTGTAAATTATTTTTTTAATATTTTTTTTTTGTAAATAATAATGATTTTTCAACTTTTTTAGTAACTTTTTGACTTTTTAAAAGGTTGCCAAACCAGCCCTAAAGTAGAGCTAGAAGCATAATTGAATTCCATAACTTCTTTTTTTTCTATATATAAGTAAAATATTGTTAATTAGTCTAATTCTCATAATTTCAAGACGCAAATTTACAGATTGAATATTCATGTCACAAATCGTGAACAACTAACTTGTTTATAGCTTGTTTAGTGTAATATATATGTGCCAATGGTGGAGGTATAAACAATTCAAATCATCAAAACATGATAAATTGTAAATCCTACGTGTGGTGAACCCTTATGAGCCCCTCAAATTTTTTCATATTAAAATATGAATATGTAATAAACACAACCCATTTTTTATATAGATCTTTAATTTTCATAATTGTTACATGTCATTGGATTCAGTCAATTCTAAAAAGGCTTCCTTTGAAGTGAATCATGAACCTAGACATTCAAGTTCAACTCTTAGTCACTCAGTCTTAATTGATACATATGATTTGAAAGTATTTGATATAAGCCCAAGAGATATAGGTCCAATGCACCCTATCTTAGAAAGGTTTCCCGTCAACAAAAAAAAAAAAAAACAAAGACCCAAATAAATTTTTCTAGTCTCTAAATAATAGAGAAGCAACGTCATAATGGAATGGGATACTTACGTGTAAGTCCTAATAAGTGAACTTATTGTCTAATAGGTTCTATAGAAAAAATTTGTCATAAAAAAAGTCACTAATTGTAAATTTTAGCGACAATTTATAAAATTCATGACAAAAAAAAAATCACTTATTGTCAATTTTTAGCGACATATATAAAAAATTGTCACAAAAAAATTATTTTTAGCAATAATTTTAAGACTTATTTTCAATAAGATTTGATGAAAATTAAGTCCAACTATTAAAACCTATTGGTAGTTTACCCTAATAGAATCACCGATTCATTTTATGAAGCATTGACTCTACAAAATTTTATTTAATTTCATAATTTATTTTTGTTTTTGTTTTTTTAATATTCTTTTGCTCCTGTTTAATAGTTTATGTTCATTGAACAGGGATGGAAAACATTTCATCTTTTCTTTCTTCAGCGGATAAGATGGATTCATTTGTGATAATGACTCTTATCATGTTTTAGGATCATCTTGTTTAAATTGGAGAATGACCCATAATTTGTTTTTTCTGTTTTGAATAATTTCTTAATAAAATGATGTGATAATGACATTCTTAAAATTATAAATCACATTGACAATGTGTTACTCTTAAAATGATAGAATCCAAAATGTTATAAAAATTTTCTATGTACATAACATTATTCATACAAGTTTTTGTCTCAAATAACATGCACATCTAACAATCCCAAGTCTAACAAAATAGTGTTTAAATCACGAATTTAAATAGAATTTAGAAACAAAAAAGGCAAAGACAGAGACGAGCAAAGACAATGAGAATATATATATATACATTTAAATTTGTATTTTATTTATATCTTACCTTCTTTTTTATCTTTTTAAATCTCTATTCAAATTCATAATTTAAATAAATCTCCAAAATTAGAAGTAGATTATGGTATTTGGGTAGGGCTTTTTTGGGGCTTTTTAGACTAAAATTCACAAAAAGACAAAATAAGTTAAAATAACCAATAAAACAAAATATTTCATCAAATCCATAATCATCTCACTTTTTCTCTCACAAGCATCGCATCCAACTATAAAAAAATCCAATTATCTTCCCAAACACAAATTTTAACATACTAAAATAGCCAAAATCTAAAATAACAACTTCCCAAACACCCACTTTATGTTGAAGATCATTAAAGTTTACCTTCTGGAACACTACAAGTTTATAGGGAGAGTGCATTGGACCCAATCATTTATGCTTTTCCATAGTTTCACTGATTGATGCTCGGAAACCACAAACCCACAACCACTACACCTAGTGGTTATATAATAGTACTATTTTGTGATGTAAAATTATAAATTTAAATCTTATACAGAGGAGTATCATACTCTGTTACCCACTTCCCCTACTAACTACTAATTCATACCCTGATCATAAAAAATAAAAATAAAAAACCACCACGAATCAACTGAGTCACTCTCATACACTACTAGCTATTCAAGAGATGAAAGGATTAATCCTCACCAAGACCAAATGTTAATTATTTCTCCCTCATTTGTACTGAGTTTATATTTCTTCTTCTCGTGTAGGGTTTGCGACATTATTTGAAGTGATTGTTGGGCTTGGTGGTTGTTAGGCTTGTAAACATACATTGTTAAATTATAATTGTCCAGTTTGATGTCATTATCCTCACATTTGTAATTAATATCCTATCCACTGTAGGGGGGAAAACGGTGTTATACTGATCAATGTGCAACTTTAAGATCATTAAACTGTTCTTGAATTTTCATTTTTTAACATGAACAGAAATAAACCCAAATCAACCACTCCAATCTACCTCTCCGTTTGTTTGGATGAAAAATATTTTCTGTATTTTTTTGTGTTTAATACAATTGAAAACGAATGTCAACGAAAAACATTTTTCATAGTCAACGGAAAACAAGACTACTTGGCTAGAAATATTTTTCATTTTTAAAGGCGAAAAATGTTTTCTAGACTACAATTTTGCCAATGTCACTACACCACGGCCACCACCGCCACTCTCACCTTCACCACCACACCACTGCCACCATCACCGTCATCACCACCACCTCCACCTCCACCTCCACCTCCATTCCACCACCACCACCACCACCACCCAACAAAGAAAAATGTTTTCTTTGAAAAACATTTTCCGGGAAAAAAAATTTCCATAAAAAATGTTTTCCACCCAAACAAATGCATAAAAAAATAAACCCACTCCAAACAGCACTCAAGTGCAACGGCTTTGGGGCAGTGTATCAGTTCGGTTTACAAAATTATAAAACAGACACGATCAGTTCAGAGCCACACTTCCTACAACCCAAATGCCACAAGCCATAACACTTACCACCAGTAACCTAGTACAACAAGATGCGCCTCAAGACAAATCATAAATCTAAACACGCCATGTTCAACTCAGAGGGGTAGATTTTTTTTCTATTAATGAAACTAGATCACCATCATATTGTAGTACTAGCAACAGGTGGAGTCGACTTCTACCTGTCTTAATCTATAAAGGGGACTCTCAAATCTCAACCTAAAATATCCACAGGTTCAACTGATAGTACTTCATATGTCATCACATTTAGCCACACAAATTAACCTGGCAGAGCTACATTTTCCCAGATTGAGAGTACTATAACCCCCCAAGGTCTCTTAAACCTAGCAGAAATCTACAGATCGCAACCAACAGACTGTCATGGCTGCTCTTGGATTTGAGCCTACAAATATGGGATGTCAGCAAATTGCACTTAAATGAGATCATAGTAGCGGTCATATGAGAAAACCATATAATTTTGCCTGGGTCCTTAAACATGGCATAAATTTTCAGATTGCAACCATCAGATAACAGTACAATGTGCTCTGATTTGAGCCTACAAATAGGGGATGCCATGCTTTTCTCATCATCTAATGCAATAGAGCTCAAGTTACAGGATTTAACTGACTAAACACATGACGCCTAAAGATGAAATCAAGCCAAGACAACTGGTGGAGCCCTGAGAGAGAATGTGCTACTACAAAAACAGAGTAACTATTTCCCTCAAAACAAAAAACAGGCCAACTATTGTAGCTGCCAAATCAAGAAGCAAGTAACAAACTTCAGAGTTTCCACCTTATCCCAACAGAACAAAACCAGAAAAGAGGGAACAGGACAAAACATAAACATGTACCTCTTTAAATCCTTGCTAACAAACTGAAAACCCAACCAAACGTGAGAATAAAGCGCAAGGTGGAAGGCTCAGAGGGAGGCAGAACTAGAGACAACCAGATGCATGCACTTCTCCAGTACTCCCAAATAGCCAAGTCACATCCCCACCTACTGCAAAATTGCACCTTTCAGAACCAGCGTTGAACCTTAACAAAACACAAACTTGCCATATAGTCATTTAATCGCTTACCAAGCTATTCAAATAGTCATTTAAAACACCAACCTTCAGTCCCAACCCTTGACTGTTTCCATCCAGGGTCACAAATTGCAAGAAGATACAGATGAGTGGTAACAACTGGAAACAGAAGTGCCATTTTGCGTTTGGATCGGTGGGGGGTTACATAAATAGCAGGTGTGTTCTATTAGATATAAGCTTCAACAGCAAACTTCAAGCCCCTCAGAAACAAACTTGGAAAAAAATTCACTATAATGAAGAAGAAATAGGCAGCAGTGTATGTTTAAATTCTCTTTTTATTGCTGATTGAAAAAAGAAAACAAACACACACTAGCCAAATCATATCACTCCGAGAAAAGAAGGCATCCCTGGAGCAATATTGTCAGGATCACATTATCTATGAAACAAAATCAGAGTTACACAAGTCATTAGTAAAAATGAGATAATGTCTAGTCAATTGCAGACAAGCACTTAATGGCTATTTAGAAATCTACCTCAAAGTACAATTCAACTACCTCAGTATATAAAAGTACCCAAAACAATTTCGTCATTTATCTAGACAGGCCCTGATGGCTGCACACCTCAATTAATTATGCATGGAAAAGTGATATGACAACTGCAAATAGAAACGTTATGGAGAATGAAAGATCTAAACAGATTGGACTTACTAAAGGAATCATGTAGCGAACCCCACCGAATTAGGACACAAAGCTTAGCTTAGCTTGGTTTGGTTTGGTTTGGTTTGGAAAACGTGAGCAAAAAAACTGATATTTTCAGAAACTTTCCATATAAGTTGTAAATCTATCTTGAAGTTTGTAGAGCTAGCATCCTTCACTAATAAAATAAGAAAAAGATTAAGGGAGGAGAGGGAAAATAGAGAGAATTTTGAAGTACACAAAATTAGCATTACAGTAAATAAAATCGAAGGAGAACAACAGTTGTGATTCAGACATAGCATCTACATGGTGTGGATACTTGTATCAAGCTCAATACGCGGCAAGCCCTACAGATGCCACATCACCAAAGCTCCGCCTGCGTAACAGACTAATAAGGCACCACGTGAGCATATCACATGTCTGATACATGGTGAGCCCTACGAGCGCCACGTCACCAACACCAACCTGCCTGACAGACCAATAAGGCACCATGTGAGCATATCACATGTCTGATACATGGCGAGCCCCACGGGCGCCACGTCACCAACACCCACCTACATGGCACCCTGCCAAAGCACCATGCAAAACCAAGACTATATGCTTAGCCTAAGCAGGAACATACAGACAAGCCCAAATATGAAAAGCCTAACAACAGGCAGCACCATGACCCCACAGGCCCATGGTCCTTCATACCTCACTCTAAGACCAAACAACAATATAATCAGGCCCTCGGCTTACTTAGACTTCGATTGATAAGTTGGAGCCCTGGCTCTCCTAAACATTAAGATAGGCCCTTGGCCCATTCTCCTACTTGGCCTACTTGGCCGCCTGGAAGCGAGCCCTTGGCTCTCTTAAACATTAAGATGGGCTTACTTGGTTGCCTAGGTTGGGAACAAGACCCAGGCACTACCGCTCAGGATCATCAGAGAATTTTGGATTGGCGGTTGAGGTCATGGAATCACCAAGATGGTTTGCTTCTTACTAAGACAACTCCATCTCGACCAAGCTTGGAGAAGAGGCAACAATAACCTTACACTAATGCCACCTGATGCATATATGATACGTTGCTCTCCACCTGCCATGAAACGTTGCTCTCCCGCTTGCCATTAAGCCACAGATGACAATAGGGCTTATATCACCTCTAACAGAGTTAGGGACAATGAGCCACCTGTCCAACAGGTTGCTTGGGCTCCAATCCTCTTGCGTCCTATATCACGTATCATATATGCAACAGGCAAACTCACTTCACTTCACCACAACATAACTCCATAACAACACATATACACAACACACAAGTCTTACACTTAGACACTCATACTCACACTCTACATTAGTGTTCAAGGCCCATCACGGCCAAACTCTCCCTCTCCAAGCTTGCCTTGGCCGCCTCCTCTTCACCTACAATGATCTCAGGCCATTGAAGTGCCTGCCATCTTCCCACACTATCTCTAACCACACCTCTCACCCACACATGGCATGTGAACAGGGAAAAAAAATGCCTAAGTAGTTGTTTGAGATGTGCTATATAAGTGCACTTTTTAACTTTTTGGTTAAAAAAGTAGAGAAAAAAATATGTATGTTTGGAATAACTTTTTGACTTTTTACGAAAAGATGTGTAATAAAATAATGTAGTAAAATCAAAATGAATATTTTATCCTTTTGACTTATTGGGTAGTTGAATTCAAAGGGCAAAATAATAATTTTTCCCTAGTGACTTCCCCCACAAGCTACCCTTGAATAGTATAGACTTTTTAGTTTTTTTTAGTAACTTTTTGACTTTTTAGCTTTTTTAGTTTATCCCAAACAAGGCCAAATGTTACCTCCATGAGGTGACATTGTTTATCTACTTGATGAAAAGCTATAATGAAACCATTAATCCAGAAAGGATGATTTTGGTACCATATGCATAATAAAAAAGATCTAGCATGCAAATTACAAGAGAAAATGGCTACTAAGATCAAGTCTTTGTCACAACTACTTGGGATCAGCTGTTCATATCCTCAGTCAAGTTTAAGGTGTTCTTGTCTTTTCTTATTGCCCAACTAATGTTTTCCTTGGTCTTGCTTTACTTCTTGGGTCTTGCTTGCAAGTGCCTCAAGGCACAAAAAATAGACAAAAATAAAGCTAAAGAACATGAAGCATTTAGCAACAATTTCAAAAAACATTTTTGTTGATTTCAGAATTCTTTTTGACTTTTTACATGTTTCCAAAACACTTTTCATCACAATCCCAATATTAAACAATGTCCTAGGGGCACTTAGCATTCCCCTTATTTCTTTTACCACCCTCCATATGGATCAAATCACTCTTTGTAGGCGCATAAATTGGTCTATGATGCACATGGTCATAGCATCTCAAATGACTTCACCTAATTTTATTTTCAATTGGTATGCGTACTCTCCATTTTGACTGACCATTAAAACTTAGACACTTGCAATGCTTCTCGATGATGGAAGGTATCATAGTTTTGACTTTTGAGATGCTTGAATTTGTTAGAGCTACTGTATTACCATTTTCGTGCCAAAAACTGTTTTTAGCCAAAATTACCATTTTTCGGCTCATCTTAAGAGCCTATTTTCACATGTAGTAAAAGTTGGAATTGGAAATTTTCTACTTCACACAAACTTGTAGCCATTTTAATTAGCTTTCCAACGCCGCTTGATTCACCTTAATTCGATGTCAAATAAGAGAGAGATGCACCCAAAATACGAAAGGTTGTGAAGTATGTGCGACCCTACGTGTTCTTTTTTGCGGCCGCACGTGCAATTTCTTATTGTGCAGCCGCACATTTCTAGTGTGCTCGCACGTGTGGGCGACCTACCCAAAATTCTGTTTCGTTCAGGACTGTGTCGTGATTTGGGTGGGAGGTGCCACCGGTTAGCGATGGGGAAGCCCTAGGGTGATCTTTCTTAGCCCCCAAGTCACCCCGTGCCGATAAATACACCCCCTTGCCTCCCCTTTGGATGATCCCAAGTGTTTGAGACAGTGTTTTTTAAGGCGAAAAGCGAACCGAGGCGACAATGTCACCTAATGCCTGAGCGCGAGGCGACGAGGCGAGGCGAGGGCTTCATCGAAGCGAGGCGACCAGAAAGGATATTTTTTTAAAATAAATGATATAGACAAAAATAAAAATATTTTTAAGAACTATCATGCAGTTATCATTCTAAAGAACATATTTTAACAACATTAAAGAATATAAAGAAATTAAAATAGTTGAAATTAATTGAATTAAAATAATTAATTGAATAACTAGGAAATTAAAATAACCAGGAAATTAATTGAATTAAAATAAACAAATTAATTGAATTAAAATAAAAACAAATTAATTGAATTAAAATAAACAAATTAATTGAATTAAAATAATTAATTGAATAACCAGGAAATTAAAATAATCAGGAAATTAATTGAATTAAAATAAACAAATTAATTGAATTAATTGAATTAAACAAATTAATTGAATTAAAATAATTAATTGAATAACAGGAAATTAAAATAACCAAGAAATTTTAAGAAATAATTGAAATTTTAACACAGAAGAAAAAAAATAATTGAATTAATTGAAAAAAAATTAATTTTAAAATAATTGAATTAATTTTAAAAATTAATTTTTGCGAATTAAAAATTAATTTTAAGAAATAATTGAATTAATTTTAAGAACAGGTTCGACAGTGTTCTTCTTCTTCAAGTCGAAGTCGAAGTCGAACAAAGGAGAACAGTGAAGTCGAAGGGAAGGACAGGTGAAGTCGAAGGGAAGAACAGGGTCCGACAGTGAACAAAGGAGAAAGGAAGAAGAAGAAGAAAGGAAGAAGAAGGAACTCACCTCGGAACGATTCGACGAAGACCCAGACGATTCGACTTCGGAAGAAGAAGACCTAGAAGACCCAGATGATTCGAACGTAGTCGATCTAGGGTTTGGACTTCGTATTTAGTAATTAACTTTGTTGATGAAGGGCCCAGATGATTCGAACGAAGTCGATGAAGGGCCCAGATGATGATTCGAACTTAAATCAGTTCAAAATCTGATGAAGCGTTGCTTCGTTTCGCCTCACGCCTCCTCGCCTAAGCCTCGCTTCAGGCGCTTCTCCATCGCCTCACCATTTCGCCTCGCCTCAGTACACCTGAAGCGCTGAAGCCTCGCCTCGCCTCGCCTCGCCTCGCTTAGCGCTTAGGCTCGCCTCTGATAACACTGGTTTGAGATGAATTGAGTTTTTGAGTTGAACTAGAAAAGTGAACATACAAACCATAGCCTCCAAATCCGAAATTCCTAACCCGAATACCACAGCTACTTAGCAACTAAAAGTAGATCTAAGGTCGAGTTGAGTTGATCAAAGAGAAGCCAAAGCTCAAGGGAAGCATTCAAGCAAGTTTCTTGCCTTTTTCTCATGCTCTTCAGTTTGATCATCAAACCTAAGGTATTGTTCTTCTTTGTTAATATCAGTATAATTTATCATGTTCGATAATGGTTAGTTAGTTTGCATGTTATTGTGTCATCATGTTAGATTAGTTTAGTTTTGGTTTTGTTAAACTTAATCCATGACTTTTGTATACTTTACACGTTACTTTAGCATGTTTTAGTTGCTGCAAGTTCTTGCATATTAACCCGGTTAGTTCATGCATATTAGTTTAGATTTATTATGTGTTAGATGTTAGTTTGTTGCATATTCATCATGTTAGTTGCCTAACTGGGATATAGAATCATATTGTGTGAATTAGTAGCATGTTTAGGTTCATGTTTCTATTATTGATGCATTGTTATTATCATTATGTTGCTAGGGATTCCGAATAAGTCCTCTTTCACTCACAACACGTTGCTTGCTTACTTGATGCATTGTTTTTCAATAATTCAAGTTTATATGCTCTTTGGTCGATCAATTGTGTGTTTTGAATAATTTTGATGATATTGTTTGAGTTAGAATCATGAGTACGATCATGATCATGTTTGATGAGAGTGTATTTAAAGCTCTTTTTTTAAGAAAATCAATTGTTTTATGAAAATCATTGGCTTGACATGGTTGTATTCATGATTACAACCTTAGGCAATATCTATTTCATTCAACCACCTAGTTGATTAGGTTAGTAAAGAATTTAGGGTTAATAATTGAGCTTATGGAATTAATTAATCATATAATCTCATAAATAAAATATTAGTAGAGGTCAATCACTTGATTGGGCAAGAGAGGGGTGCTCACAAAATGACCTTCCCCTTTTGTACCTAAGTTCTCGAACCAAGATGTTTGGTTATGACGAATTAGTGCCTAAATTATGTTTTCAAAGTCAAAAAATTTCTTAGTTTCCCATAAAAATTAAGTGTAGACTCTTTTTGATGTGGGATTTAGAATTTGGTACAATGTATGGAAATGAGCCTAACAACCAAAAAGGCAGAGTGTCCACAATATGATTTCTAAATTCTTCCTAATAGATTTTTTTTTTTAATTTTCTTTTCTTGTAATCCCCACACGTCTTAATTCTCATTTCAGCTATACTTATTTTTTTAATATTTTTTTATAACCGTCCAATATTCAATAACACATCATAGCAAATCTTAGTAATAACAATTACATAAAAGTTTCCCTTCCAACTTAATAGGTATTCTACGACCACACAACAGATCCTAAAGCACTCCATTTCATCCATTTTGCTCTAATTCCATAGGCTACATCCTACTCAATATCTCCATATTTACTAATAATAAAATATTAAAAATAGTTACTTTCAAGTATTTATTGCCAATCAAATTTTACACCACTTTCATTCATATTTTGTAATTTTGTTACACTCCATATATTATGTCTTGGTCTCCAAACCTTTTAAATTCTAATGTATCTCTGGGATACTAGCGTAAAGTTTTTTGCACATGTTTAGTCAACTATATATTGCATTAAATGTTCCTACTGAATGTAAAACTGCAAATAACATACACCAGAGCAGTAGATTTCCACAATGATAAGGGCAAGAGAAAACACGCAACATGGATACAAAAAGGGATCGTTGTAATATCTATGGGTGGTATATCAAGAAGTAACCAACCAACTTCCCAAAACATTACAATTTACAATTACAAATAGAAGTAATCGCTATAGAATGAGTCCATTTTCACCTCACTGGACCAAGAAACTCTTGAACCAGTCATATTGACAACCCTCATAAACACAAGTAATTCATATCAATTGTTGCCCATAAGTAGCTTTCCACAATGTCATAGGAAATATATATATATATTTTAATGATCAGGTATCCAGATTAACTTACGCACATCTCGATTAATCTCGAACCTACGCAAAGCGCCCCCCTCCACGTGGATAGAGCAAAGCCCACGGATGTACCCCCAAGAAGTTGATAGCACCTGGTGGGAGTTGAACTTGAGACCAGGGAGTACATCCCCAAGCCCCAAGCTGCACCCACTAGACCAACCCCTTGGGGGTTTAACAATGTCATGGGAAATATAAGAATGCCTTCATTGTTGTAATCACATAATCCCTCATTTTCTCGATTTTCTGTCCACCATGAAAAATCTAACATTCTGAGGTAAGTTTTCATTGCATTGACTATAATTGCACGAGGTAGGAGCAGGAGTGGGAGTGAGATTGAGGGAATTAGGGCACATATAAGAGTCTAATGTTGGGAGCACCTAAAGGAGTGTTTATGTATTTTATATATAAATATATAACAAGAAATTCTTCTTAGTTGTAAATTGCAATACATGTATATTAAATGTCTACACTATGTTTACCTGTAGTAGTATGAATCGTGGAAGATCATCACGTTTCTGAGGAAGAAGCATGCTTTTGCGCTTTTGAGGAAGAATCGCGCCTTTTGATGCAAGAGAAACATGATCTCGATCTCTCATTCTCACTCTCGATCTCAATCTCACTGTCTTCTCTATCTCGATCTCTCGATCTCTCAATCTTCTTCCCTCTCGATCTCTGTCTCTCAATCGTGCTATGCGTGTGAGTGAGAGAGAGAGAGAGAGAGAGAGAAGAGAAAAGAAGAGAAGAAATGAGAGAGGTATGTCTCTCGATCGTGCTATGTGTGTGTGTGTGTGTGTGTGTGTGTGAGAGAGAGAGAGAGAGAGAGAGAGAGAGAGAGAGTGAGTTTGACCAACTAGTTTGTATCCTAAACCCCAATGGGCTGGACCCAAATAACTAAGTAAAAAGTCTGTGCCTATTTATAAACTTTGTTCAAAAATAAAAACTTACGCCTCTTAGTGATTTGTATTTGACCAACATCTCTATTAAATTATTAACATGGCTATTATAAGGGTTATCCATACGTTTGATTATATTTATAAAAAAATTGTTGGGACAAGTTTTTTTTAACTCATCTTCATATAATAAATATATTTTAAAAATAATTATTTAACATAGGCTCTACTTATTTCATTTATAACGTGTGTATGTGTGTGTGTGTCAATTAAAAAAAAAGTTTATATAGATAAATTAAAAAATATTATCAATAAAAATAATACATAAGCACTTCCAACCTATGACGCTTCTAAGTGGCCACACTCTCATTCCCATTTCATGCAACTAAGAGCTTACCACTTAAAATGATTGAACATAAGCATTGTCACTTACCATTACAAACATAGAAATTCATCATTAGTAATGTACATTTTTACTTCTCAATACTCACAAAGCCCAAATTGAAATATCTATCAAAAAAATAGCCTTTAATTACTAATAAAAAGAAAAAATATATAACACAATCCTTCTATCTTGATAGTTTTTATTTTGTTCTTTTTAAGATTCATATGTTTGAGAATGGTCTTATCCCATTAGAGTAGCGATTCTACCTCAATTCTTACTTTGAGTCACAGAATTGCGATTCAAGAGCAAAAACATTACCAACCAAAAAAGCAATTATGGAAACTAAGGCATTGACACCCAAAAGGAGTAGTACTTTCCAAAAATATCCGATTGTTTATCGGTATTAGAAGCATTCACAGCTACCCAAATAGAATAATCATTGTTGTCAAATCGCGAATTGAATCATAAATCGTTTTACTAAAATAATGAACCGTGAATCGTAAGATTCATTTTATTTACTATGAAATATCATTCTATATATTTATATACATATAAAAACACAAAAGTAAATTATCAATATGACTAAATTATATATGTATATACATATAAAATCACGTATAGCAATATAACTAATTATTTTCTTCTATATACCTTCGTAGTTTGATGTTGCTTCATGTATTATGTGAACAAAAATACAAATAGCATTAAATCGCAGTGAATCATAATCAATCATAAATTGAATTGTACGATTCACTCAATTTCCGATTCAATAGCATGATTCGAATCATTTTTGTTAAAACTCATATCGAATCGTATGAATCAAATCGTGAATTGTACAATTCTAATAACCATGGCAAATGATATTACAAAACCGCAACTTTAAGTACTTTAACCTTTCAAAATGAAAAACCATTTTGGAAAATCCAAAAAATAAAATGGTGTGAAAAAATTATGGGATAGAGGTAGTAGAATCAAAGATATATACCCAAAAAAAAAATGTGTCAAAGCAACACGAGTTGTTGACACCAACCGTAATTTAATATTCTAGCTTCATGGCAACATCAGATTATCACACTCCTCTTAGCACCAATTTAATAATTATGCCATCCTTTCATTAACCAAAAGCAACAACACATAAAAAAGTCATAACATCACTATATGCTTTTGACCCACGAAGAATTGAACTTGGGCAAACCCTAGTTCTTCTAGCTCAAACCAAAACAATCAGCATAATTGACCAATAACTTAACCAGGACCAGTCTCTCTACTAGCACTCATGTCGTAGAAGTTGAAGGTGAGTCCCTTCCATACCATATTACAAGGGTAATTGTTACTGGATACGATAGCAGGGCAGTAAAACGGTATCTAATAAGCACCCAATTGAGTAGGATGATCACCCTTAGATGTGAACTCAATTTGGAGAAGCTCATAAGACAAACCAAACAAATTAATCTAACCTCCTAGCAGTTTGACACTTATTTCATTTGTTATGTACTCTCATTGCTTAGAGTGAAAAGATTACGGCTAGTTTAGTCCATATTGGATGGATCATGGGGGTCTAGGAGAAGTAAATTGGGTACAAACTTAACATTTGACATAATTTGCACAAAGTGGTTGCCCTCAAACTATTAATTGGTCGAGTTTTAACTGTTGAATCAGTGGTTAAAGTCCCTACTTTAAAATTACTCTTCTCCACAATGACCTCGGCAAGCACTTACTTTGAGACCAACACTCTAATCAATAACCAATTGCATTCAAACCAAGGGGTGAGGGTACTCAATTTGACTGGACCACATTACTAATAAAGGGACTTTTCTTATGAAAGCCCCCAAGCATATCTTCCAATACCTCAAGTGCCCCATGCTACATTCCTCCAATTGGCCCCACTCACGTTTTTTTTTCATTACTCAAGTAAAAAAATGAATAAATAAATCATAATGATGTAAGCACTAGGGAAAATTCACTAAGTAAATTGGTTACAAGGCTTCAAGCACTTGTAATTTACTCAGAACTCATATGTAATAAAACATTAATCCGCATCTCACAACTTGCTAAACAAACTAAAGACAGGAAAACAAGAACACAAACATAAAGACTTAACCTTTATTACTTAGGCAGAAGATTCATATATGTCAACAAAGCTGTTATCATGGATATAAACTCTTAATTAATCTACTTGGCTCAACCAAACACACCATTAAAGCATAAAAAGTCCCAAATCCACATAGCTTATATACATATCCATTAGTCAATAGACCTTCTTACCTCATGGTAAAACCTCAAGCCCTGGAGTTCAATGATGTCCATAATCGACACGATAATCACTGTAATCGTCCCGTGCAGCCAAGTCAGTGTCGCCTCTCTCTGAAACCTTCTCGTCCTCGTGCTTCAACCCTTCATCCAAAGCGAGTCCAGCCAAGGCCCCAGTGGCAGCTCCAACGGCTAATCCTCCAAAGGCACCCATCTTTCCAGTCTTCTGCTTGTGATCATAGGACGTGTAATCCACCGGTGCGCTCGGTCCGCCATAACCAGGCTGCCTATCGAAAAAAGGTCGCGGTGGTGGTGGCGGAGGCAGCTGAGAGTAGTATCCGGAGTAGTAGCCCGAATAGGGATCAGAGTAGGCACTGTATGGATACGAATGAGGAGGCGGTGGAGAAGGAGAAGGAGAAGGAGACGGCAGCGACACAGGCACACGGTAGTCGCGAGGGGCAGGAGGAGGAGGAGGGGCAGTAGAGAAATAATAGGAAGGGGGAGGGGTAATATGGTAATCAGGAGGGGGAGGCAAAGGGCGGTCGCGGACGGAGAGCTTGATGCGGATCTTGCCGTGGGGGCGGCCGGAGGGGCGGCGGAGATCGAAGGTTCTGAGTTGAGTGGAATCGTCCGGGTCAGCGAGGTCCTTGAGAGCGAGGCGGAGAGAGGCGACTAAGGGCTTGGGAGTCTCGGAGGGTTTGGAGTGAAAGATTTCGAGGGTGAGGATGGAGTCGTGGAAAGGGAGGGAGAGGGGGAGGACGAAGTGCTCGTTCCAGACGGGGCGGGTGGAGCCGGAATCGTCGGACTTGGTGGCCAGACGGCGATCTGAATCAACCCAGAAGATGGCGTAGGGCTTGAGGTCGCCGTTACGCCAGTTGACGTTCTTCAGGTTCTTCGCGGAGACAATCGTCAGCACCAGATCCAGCGGCTTCGACGCCGGACGACATGTTGCCATTTCTGGTGCTGGGTTGGGTTGTGGAGAGAGAGAGAGCGGTGCGTTGCTGCAATTGTCCTTGTTGGAGGGGGAAACTGGTATGGGAATTGGTAAAGGTCTCTTTGCTTTTATTTACCCCCCCCCCCCCCCCCCCCCCCCCCCCCCCCCCCCCCTCTCCCTCTCCCTCTCCCTCTCTCTCTCTCTCTCTCTCTCTGTACAGTGTACACCGACTTATCCTTTTGAAGGGAAAAAAAAAATTATAAAAAAATAATAATAATTTAAAATTTCATTTTAATGATAAATTAATTTTTAATTTTTAATTATTTTAATTTTAATTTTTAATTTTTAAAATGATATTAGTTATGATCATTTGACAATTATTAGGGAAATATGAATAATTTTAATAATTGTAACATTTCGAATCTTAAATTCAACTTGTTTATGTTAATTGTCCGTTATCTTGTACTTTATTGTTTTTGCACTCTTGAGAATGATAGAAGAGTGTTTGAGATGATTTAAATAAATATATTTTTTAATTTTTTACGAAAAGATGTGTAAAAGAATATAAAGATGATTTGACCCAAATAAGATTAAAAAAAATTACACTTTTGTAGAAAATGCTAAATAATGCCTAGGTTCGTTCAAAAAAAAATGCCTAGGTTAGCTTTTGAACTTTTAACTATTATAATTGAGATCTCATTTTATGATTGAGTAAGATTAGACCAGAAACTTCAATTGAAATATTTATTTCTTGAGTAGCTTTCACTCTTTTACTCTTTTCTCTCTCTACACTTTGAATCTTGATGTGAGGCGAAAACCATTGGAAAATTTATTTCTAGAACTTTGATTTAAACACAAGAACAATCCAAGATGGAGTTTGAACAAGAGAGTTATTATGTCCATTCAAAATTAGAGTACTTGAGTTGTAAGTGTAGTTCGCTCAAGTGTAACTTTTACAACTCGAGCGGTCCATAGACCTAAGTAGCTCTAAATTTCAAAATTGACTGAAATCCTACAAGTACCTATCCACCGCGAAGTGCACATTTGACCGCTCAAACCAACTATTTTTGAAAGCAAAGAAAATGCAAGCCAATCATCACTTGAGCACAACTTTAGTTGCTCGAGCGGTCAGTTCGAATCGCATAAAAAGGTTACTTTCGGTCAAATTTGTAGGCTCAAAAACTACTTTTTGTCCTTGTACTATATAGACTCACTTAGAACATCCTCAATAGGCTTTCTATTCCCACTTTTTTCCTACTTTGGCGAGTCAAATATAAAATAAGTCCCTCCATAGGCTCCCTACTTAACTCCCTATTTAAGGGGGTAAACTTTCGGCTCCTTACATTTAGAGAGGCTTCAATCACGCCTTATAATTAGAAAATTATTCTTTCTCTTTCATCGCTCATCTTTTTCTCAAATGGTAGAGGAGAGAGAATAAAATTTGGAAAAATATTTTCAATAAAAAATGATAAAGAATAGTTGAAAAAGTGGTTCCCTGAAAAAGTGGTTCCCTAAAATATAAAAGACACTTTTAACTAAAATTTGAAGAAAATTTTGAAGGATTGTTGGAGATGCTCTTATACTCTCTTTCCTTACTTTTCTTACTCTCTCTCTCTCTCTCTCTCTTTCTCTCTAAACTCTCTTTCTCTTCCTTCTTTCTACAAAACCACCTCTTTCTACAAACCACCACCTCTTAATAATTTACCATAATAATAATAGAAAAATAAATTAAATTAAATTAAATAGAAATAACAAAATAATCTTGATATTTTTATTAAAGAATATATACATAATAAACTACGACAATATAAATAGGTTACATAATGAATTCGTACAAACAAAATCACTAATAGGACAAATTAGTAACATGGATAAATAAATATTAGAACTCGTTGAAGTAAATTTAACTTTGAAAAATAAAGACCCAATGGCAAGAGACGCAAATTGAAACCTGTGGCTTACTCTGTTTTCTTAAAACAAATTCACCGCATCACCGAAGGGTGTTGAAGGAACGTTAACGTCTATCTTCCAAGATATGACGGTTGAGACCAACTATTGCAGGAGCATCTCCTAGATAGCTTCAGCGAACTGACTAAGGGTAGCACTTTCTCTCTAACAAGAACCAAAGCAAAAAGAAGATTGGGAAAAAAAAAAAAAAAAACCTTCGAATTTTTCCTTTAGTGTAAACACATCTCCAACTTTATCTAAAGAAAATCACAAATTTTCCATCTCAAAAATCATCTTTATATCACACTTTTAAGTTGGAAGGGAAAGTTTTTATACTTGTAGGGAAAAGATGTTAGTCATGAAGGCTACCATAAAATCTAGCATCAATGGCCATCAACTCTAACCATTAGGGCTAGAGTTGCAAAGTGCAAAACTCTCATATGCATAATATATATATATATATATAATGCTATTCAAACCCGGTGGGTCGCAAAATAGATACGGACGTTGGGTCACAACCTAATCCAGGCCCAATCTCAAACACATGCATAAGTTAAGCCCAACACAGTACAACTCAACCCAAGTTCAAGACTAGGTCCAAAGCCAAGTCCATATCCAACACATGTTCATGCACTAGGCCTGCCCGTCCAGACCAAGACTAAGACTAAGTGTAAGTGTAAGTCTAAGTCCAAGTCCAAGTCCAACTTTAATTAATGTCCACTTTACGAGATAATTCTCATTCATAACTCAATGGTTTCAGGTCATTATTTTAATATTGTAATCTTCTCACTTAAGATAATACAATCCCACTTGAATCCACCTCAACCGGCAGTTAGGTCTCACTTTAATTTCGAATTAAAGTTGCCAAAAAATCATTATTTTCCAACATCACCAACCTTCACAAATCTTCCGATCTAAAGATTTAGGTACCAGTTCTTTGGACCAAAACAACAAGCTTGTCAAGGGTTGCATTTTGATTGATTGAATTGAAAATCCAACGACATTGAAATTTGAGGGTTTTTTCTTGGTTCTCCTCTTTTTTTCCAAGAGGTAGAGATTTCTCTAATCATTTTTAATGTAATGTTGTAGATGCGTATGTGGCATATTTTATTGCATGAAAAAATTAGGAATTTATGAATATTTGTCAAATCCATATAGTGTTGACCTAGGATTAAGTTATATTATGAAATTCTTATACCCCTCCTTCATTTATGCAAGTGTTGAGTTTGTTAATCATGTTAGTGTATGAAAAAGGTGAAAAGCCCTAATTTTAGTGAAAATCTAATCAATGTGAATTGTGTAAATTGGAGAAATCGGTAAATAATGCGTGTTAATAAATGTTGGGAAATACATATCTTTGTGTGTTGAAATTCATGATCGAACTTGGAAATTTTGAGAATATTGCTTGTTGAGAAATGGCATAAGAGATTAGCGTTTGACGTCATTGATGGATATGAAATTTGAGAATATATGAATTGAATTGTGAAACGCGGATATGTTGAAAGTTATGAAAATCATAGGTGATTTTGGAAGTATTGCAAATAATGTATTGTTGATTGAAATATGTGTTATATGCCATTTATATCGGAATACATTGTTTAGAGATATTTGTTTTGGCAATCGGTAGAGGATTGCATTGCTTGTTGCAGAATTGATGTGGAATTATGTTGAATTGAAACTTTACATGTATGTAATTTTGTCGATTAATTATGTAAGTGAAATTGATATGGTTTATGCTTAAGATATGTAATGAAAGTGTTATAAAGAGGCTCCAATGTCCTTCTGATCAGTGCTGGTAAAGTGGGTTGCACTTCGAATGATAAGTTTCAATTTCCTTCTAGCCAGCACCTGTTAAAGTGGATTGCGCTTCTAATGATAGGTTCAAATTTCCTTCCAGCTAGTGCCTAGTAAAGTGGTGGTAGTGGCTTGATGAAGTCTAGATTGTGTTATGTGATAATAGTGTTTCGTTTAGATATGTATATGCGTTGTAGTGGAGGGTACCCAATTGCCCATTTCTACTTATGGCCAAAAAATGTACTAGGTGATATCTTTGGAAATGTTATGGACTGGTAATAACTTGTCGTGATTCTAGTGGGTTATATCATGTTATAGATTATTGAAATTATTTATGGCTACACAGATCATAGGTATTGCATTGTAATATAGTTGTTAGGGTTGCTTTAGCTTATCCATTATAGCGGATTCTTAAATGTTTATTGAATTTGTTTTCAAACATTTGAAGATGGTGAAATCTTTTAAAATTTTCTAAAATGAATATGGAAAGATAATGGATGATTCTTTTTGAAATGACAAAGAATAATTTTTTAGGAAAAGTATATTTATGTATATGTGTATTTTGGATAATGAAACAGAGAACATTATCTATATATGTATTATGTAGAGAATTCATGATCATACACATGTATAGGATTATATTAATTAGAATTATTGGGATCCTTAGTACACTATATATTCATCCCACATTGTGAATCTTTTTCAGGTTCAGACATGGAATTTTTATTTGAATTGAGAAGCTTCCTCAAGTTTTTCAGCCACAAGGCATTCTATATGTAGGCGGAATGTCATTGTTATGTATCGAGGGCTAAACCATTTTCATTCTTGTAAATGTAAGCCTAAGGGCACTTTTATCATTTATAACTATTGATTCATCATATATATAGGGAATTTCTATCGTTAAATATTATTATGGTTGTAGCTTTTGCACATTTATAGATGAAAATGAAATTAATAATGGATTGAATTGGGTTTGAAATTGTTGGGTATACCTCTTTAGCGGAGTATGGGACACAATTGGTTTATTAAAATATTTAGTTTGGTTTGGTGTTGGTTATAATATATTTTTAATATATTATATCTAACTTTTGGAGACCCAATAGGTATTTAATAATTAGTTTGGTAGCAATTAGAGTTTTGAAAAAAAGCCCAAGAGTTCACAATTGGTATTGTTATACTTGCTAGAGTGCACCGGCTGATGATGATTCTTCAGTGTAGCAGCCGTAATCATCAATTGGGTGAGATAGTGCCTTTTGTATCAAAAAGTCAATTCGGTGGGTTTGTTCTCAAAGTTTAGCTTACTGTGTGAATGTTTTTGGATTGAATTCAATTCAGTGAAGCTATTTTGATTTAGATTTGTGGTCTTTTTCAACTCTGTTTTGAAGATAATTTATTCGTCTATTTGGTGAGGTCTTTCTTTTTTGTTTATTTGTGATTATTTGGAATTCACCCAAGTGTGATTTGTGAGACTATTCATGTCTTGTTTGTAATCGTTTGAAAACTCTTGGTTTACAGTGGAATCGGATTTCTATCCCGTGGACATACCCCACATTGAGAGAACTACGTAAAAATTCTTGTGTCGTTATTGATTTAATTTTTCTGCATTAATTTTTATTTTCATTGATTGATTTACTTATAGGAAATCATCTATTTTCCTAACAAAAATGTGAGGTGTTTAGGTCATTGCCAATATAGGTCACTATCCATCACAACTAGAAAGTCCAACCAATATAGGTCACTACCCATCATAATTAGAAAGTTCGGTCCGGGAGTTTAGGTATAAGTGGAAAAGGTCATAAATTGAGCACTCCAGTTCACCCTGATCCAAAAACCATCCTGTACTAATTCTTGATATGGAATTATTGCCAAAATATGTTCATATAATCCAATTATTAATGCTAACTTTACTAGGTGAATCTAGCAGATATAGATCAAATCATCTGTCTTGGAATGTTTCTATCTCTTCAATTTGAAAGGTTTTTTAGATGATCATGAGAAAAAGGGAGAAAACTCATATGCAAAAAGATTGAGACAATCCTAACTTTGGCAAAATTCCCTCCATGCAATAAGCAAACACATATATATCTCAAATAAGTATATATCATCATGATAGCATGCTAGACGTAATGAGGAAGCACAAACATGCAGGATACAAAAGAAAAGGGAGAAACTCACCTAATACTCATTAGCACCAAGCCAAGTGCGAAATGGGTTATGCATGATCCTAGATACAAAAGTCAAAAATGCAATCAAAACTCATGAAATGAATCTATTGGCCTGGTTTGCCACTAGAATGTCACGTGAATCATCTTAAACATGAAAATCACCTCAACACATAATCAACATAACAAACTAGTAACAATATTTGGTAAGATCAGATAAACTGGGCCACATATAAAAGTAACTACACAATCATGGATATCGAGGACATAAAAAGTAAAAAGAAAAGAAAAGAAAAGAGCAGAAAAGGGAATAAAGTAAATAATGACTAATTGAGAAGGCTAGACAAGAAAAGGAAAACGAGTACATGAAAGAAAAAATAAGAGAATAGTGATCAAGATTTACTCTCTTACATATAAAACTAAGTTAAAATCTCACTTGAAATGGGAATGAAGACTTAAAATCATGAAATCGAAGTAAATAGGTCTTACCCACTATTAAGGATCAAAACAACTATTAGGGGTGTTCACGGGTCGGTTCGGTTTGGGTTTACCCTCAGCCCATTAGCCGAACTGACATATTTACATTAGAAAATCATTTACATGTTATCGATTGAACAACAACTTGAAATCAATCGAATCAACAGTCATGGTTTGACTGTTGGTTCGATCAATTTTGAAAATCTAGTAAGAATGAAGTTTTTTTTTTTTAGTGACAAATGGATTTGAGAGCTCAAAACAACAAATTAAGCTTATATATATACATTTACAGATTACAGAGCAATGATAAAAATAAATAAATAAATAAAAAGAAAGAAAAAAAAGAGACAAGGAAGACTTATTATTCCATTATCATTGCCATCATATATCATCGTGGCCACTACTTTCCCTCATTACAATGCCATCACTCATCGCCACCAATACCTTTGTTAACTGACCTCATTCGCCCTTGTCATTGCCCCATCACAATCGAAAGGGGGAAAAAAAAGGAAAAAAGAAAAAGAAAAACAAAGATGAGAAAGAGAGTGAGAGATGAATCCGTCAGGTTTGGCTTGCTTTCAAGCTTTCCTTAGGTTTGGCTCGACTTTGATTCACTTTCTTCAAACCCTAGATCTACTTTTAGATGGTAAAGCTACTGTAGGGTTGATGATTTTCGGACTTAGGGTTTAGAATGAGAGAAGGCAACTCAAAACTCATTAAAAATACTCTAAAACTTGCTGAAAGCTTGGTCCCTCAAAGAGTGAGGATAAGGGTTGTATTTATATGCAACGAAGAGCCTTGGGGGTCAAGCTAAGTCATGTTAAAGTTGCCCCATCGTATTCTCCTTGCCCTTTTTGTCCAAAATACACCAACGGTCTAATTAAAGCTGGATTTTAGGCATTAGATGGATATATGGGAGTACTAGTTAGGTGTGGCCACACAAAGGTATGTGTGGGTGCACAACCAAACTGCAGCCGCACAATGCATGTGCGGGCTTAAGTGCTACCTTGATGAACAAGTGTCAGCTATGCATACCATGGTGCGAGTTCCATGCCTTTGGGCTCACTTGTTGCCTAAGTAAGCCTGTTTACCTCTCAATCAATGTTTTTTAGTACAATCAATCAATGGTTTTTAAAATACCATTAATTCATGTTCAACCAGACCTTTCCCTCTCACTCTCTTCAAAATGGGACCAAAGAGTTAGGCTTTGGTTAAAAATGGGTTCAAAACTAAAACGGCCATTTTTATAAAAAGATGCTTTTGGCTTATAATAGGGTAATACAACAACTCATAACAACTTTAAGTATCTCTAGAGATGAAGTAATTACTGTTTCATCATCGGAAAGTTTTCAAGCGCCCGAAGTCTTAGGGTCAGTCAAAATGGGGTGTCTATATGGGACACCACGAAAATGCACTACAGGAAAGCCCTATAGAGGATCCAGACTCTACCATAAGCAGTATCAAACTCTTTTCCATAGGAGTTTAATCGAAAATTTCACACCACAAAAGGTGTTACACAATTAGGGGTAGGCATTCGTTAGGTCAGGTCAGGTCAGGTCAAGTTGGGTTCAGGTTGGGTTCAGGTTGGGTCAGCATTACATAATAAGAGAATTTGTGTCTGCCCAAGCCCGGCCCAGCTTTAACATTGGACTTTTACATCTGTCCAAGTCTAGCTGAAAAAATAATTATACATCTCAAGCCCACCCGTCCAACTCTATGTTAAAAAAAATTAAAATATTTTATAATTAAATTCAATCACATATTATATTTCTTAAACAAATGTACTGACATTATTATAAATTGAATGATTTCTTAAATAAATTCAATTGCACATCACCACAAATGCAAATTTCAATAAAATCAACAAAAATAAAGTCTAAATCCTAATAAAAAAATATTTTAATTGTTATAATTAATTAATTAATTGATTTAATAGCGGGCTAGGCTGAGCTGAGCTAGGTTGAAAATATAAATCCCAAACCCATCTCATTAATATATCAAGTTGAAAATGTTGGCTCAGTCTAATCCTATGAGCTAAAACAATCTTTTCAAACCCTAAAAAGATAAGGCCAACCCAAGTGGACTGGGCAGGCCAACATACCGATACCCACCACAACTACTAAATGCCTTGGTTTCTCAAAGGTCAATTATTAGGCCTTCTAAAGAAATCCAAACTTGACATTAGTTTTAACGAAATGATAAATTAACCATTTTTTGAGAAATGTTTAGGATCCAACAATCTAAAATGAAAAAAAAAAAAAAAAAAAGAACTCTTAATCATAACTCCTTTTTGAAGAAGTGCTTGGTTCCGTTTTCATTACTTTAATTTTTGCATTAGCAAAAGTAAAATTATGGGAAAGATTGAAAATAGAAAATTCTCATATCATTTTTACATTTTTAATGAATTGGATTACAATTCATTAAATATTTTAAATTATTTTAAAAAGTGAGCTATTTGTAAAAAAATTCTTCAACAGTAATTTTCAAAGCAAATTTATTATATTATTTATAATTTCTTTGTTTTATAAACAATAAATAATCCTTAAAATTAAAATAAGAAACCTAATATTTTTCTAACTTTATGATTAAATGATCTGCTCATAATTATAAGAAGCAATAGACACTCAGCTCGTCACTATAATTTAAAAATCATTTGATATTAGTTATCCTCTATGATTTTTCAATCATAAATTTTTAGTTTTTTCTTTTTTGTTATTCTAATTAAGTGTTTTGAGTGGAAGAAGCATAAAAAAAAATTAAAAAAAAAAAGAAAAAAACAAATATTTTATTCAAATAAATTTCTTTGAAGATTAAAAAAAATTAAAAAATCTAGGTAAACTATCTAGATTATAAAAAAAAAAAACCACTCAGTCCATAAATTCAAATTTGGATTTTGTTTAACCAATGTTCAGGCGCTGAAATGCTTTGACTATAAAGACAAACTTAGATAAAATGACCAAAATAGTCTCCTATATATATATATATATTTCACATCTGGTTATTTCACAAACAAACCCCCGTTCTCTCTCTCTCTCTTTCTCTCTCTCCTCCTCCTCGATCTCTACCGTTTTGATTCTCTCTCTCTTTCTCTCTCTCACTTCCATTCCTCTTCTCTCTAGATCATTCCAATCACGTCTCAATCGTCGGATTCGTCAATGTTAGGAACCTCTTCATCGATGAACCGTGTTTGACGCCGCCACACTAGTTAGCGATGCTAATCTCCTTCTATCAACTGCAATTGTCCGTTTCCATCACCGCTGCTGTCAGAGGCGTCTCCGTCCTAAGATCTGAGATAGCGAATAGATCGTCACCCATCATCATTTTCATCACCATCTACAGCCTGAACTGGAGGACTACCAGAGTTATGAAGCACTTCTCTTTCATCATCAACGTCTTCTTCCTCCTCCTAATCGTCAATTGAGATGTTTTGTTGTTTTTGGAAGGTCAAAGTGGTCAAGTAAATTTCTGTATCTGGCTTTTCTGATTTGAAATTTGGGATAAAGTTGATGTATTTTGGTACTTATTCTTAGAGAGAATTAGTGGAGTTGTTCAAAGCTGCGAAGAAGGCAGCGGACTCTGTGATGGTTGATGAAGCTTCGTTAGGAGGTCCTAAGGTGGTTCGATGCATTGATCATGAAGCAAGTGTAAATCATCTCTCTGCTTGTTGATTTGTTGATCTTTGTCTTCTCCAAATCTCAAGCATTCACTTCCATTGATGATGATGAAATAGAAGCACACAAATATACAACAAATAGAGAGATGAGAGACAGATACGTCTAGATTGATTGCTCTACAAAATTTATACATATAAAAACTGTACAGATATAGAAAATTTATATAGATAAAATTTGGATAGAAAAAGTGTACAAATAAAACTATTGAACAGATAAATTTTGAACAAATAAAAAATTGGATAGATAAATTTTGGATAGACAGAAAAACTTTAAACAAATATATATATATTTGAATAGATAATCAAAAAAATTAAACAGATAGTCAAAAAAGTTAACAGATAAATTAATGGGTAAAATTTTAAAAAAAAATCATCTAAAATAATAAAAGTACTAATCACAAAACTATTTTACGACCATTTTTTTTTTTTTTTTTTTTTGGCTTTACCCGTACATTCTGTCTGAGAGGTCGTCCAGGTCTGCTGCTGAGAGTTGGTCGTAAAAGTCATCTCCGTCGTCTCCCATGGGCGGTTCATCGTACCATTCTTGATTCTGTCCTTCAATTTCTGGTGACTCATGAGAAACGCCATGCTGATAGTTAGGGTATCGACTTTCTTCGACAAATGTCTCTTTGCTGAATGGATAACCCGGGATGGCTAAATTACAATGTATCTTCTGATATCTATCTTCACAAACTAGATGTCCGGAATTCCCATTATATGCTAATAGAGAGTCACTAGCAAATTTTCTCCATTTGTTGAGCTGGTCTTTGAGTGGAAATCTTCTACATAGCCAGGGTCTTTTATTGAGAAGTGCTGGGTATCTGGAGGTTCCTCTGAGGTACATCTTATGCTTGGCTGGGTTGCACCATATTCCCTTCCATTCTGGTAGTTTGCTATCTATCAATGCTTCTACATACGGATGAAATTTTTCCATTACACATAGTACTGTGTGAGCAAGCTTATAGCGGTCCCGGGTTTACCCCTGTTGTATAGCGATCCGGACATGTGTCCGTGGATGTTGGTAGTTGAGTATTGTCTTGTTTACATCCTTTCTTGCTTTGTATTTGAGTTATAGGATGTGTTGGGCAGGTTTGTTACAGGTTGGTTGAGCTTAGGAACCAAGTCTAGTTGCCCAGGTTTTGGCTGGTCCGCTCGAGCGGAGATGTTTACGCTCGAGCGGAGAGGTTGTTGTTGCTTGTACGCTCGAGCGGGGATTTTGGCGCTCGAGCGGAGAATGCACACATCTAGTATTTCGTGCACCTGCAAAACTTTTGCAAGTGTGGTTTCTACGCTCGAGCGGGTTTGGTGCGCTAGAACTGGTTGCGCTCGAGCGGGGATGTTGCGCTCGAGCGGACAGTGTGTTTTTGGTGAGAGTTCTGGGAGGGGGAGACCTGAGCTCGAGCGGGCTGGAATCTACGCTCGAGCGGACGAACTTTGTGTCTGTGTCTTGGCGCTCGAGCGGACAATGTTGCGCTCGAGCGGACCATGTTTTTGTGTCTTTACGCTCGAGCGGAGTGTCTTACGCTCGAGCGGACCTGTCGTATAACTGAGTGGGACTGGGTATTTTTAAATCACTTTTTGACTTATCTTCTCTTTCCTACTTTACCAAAACGCCATTTTCAGAGCTTCTCACTCAAAAACCTTAACTTCTCTCTAAGTATTGATCTAGTTAGGGTGTTTTGCTCACCTTTGGTCTTCACAAAAAGGGTGTAGATCGTCGAGGGCGTTCTTTTGATCCGAATAGTTTGGTGTTTGGAGCATTTTGGTTTTGAGTCCTTCTCCTTTGGAACTCATCTTTTGAGGTAGGGATATCCTACTCCTCTTTATGAGTTTTGTCTTTAAATTTTAGCATTTTGATATGTTGGAAGTTGTTGTGTGATTTTGGGAAACTTTGGGCCATTGTGTAATTTTACAAAAGTTGGGGGTTTTCATCTATGATAAACCTAGAAGCATGTTTGGTAAAGAAACATGGAATTAATGTTGAAACATTAAGGAAAGTTGGAACCTAAGGGTTGTGATGTTAATTATGGAGAATGCTCTAATTACATTGATTAATTAATTTGGATAATTAATTGTATTGATTTGTGATGTGTATAATTGTTGTTTATATGCATTGTGTTGAGTTGGAGAAGATAGGGGATGTACTCCACGGTTTAGGGGAAGATAGGGGATGAACCTCTAAACCGGATGTTGTTGGGAGGAGATAGGGGATGAACTCCGTAGATAGAGCTGGTATGCTTATCTAGAAGTGTATTGACAGAGCGGATATGCTTGTCGTTGGAAGTATTGATATAACTGTTATGTTTATCTTTGATGAAGTGAAAAGTGTTGGCATGAGTGTTTGTCTCATGTGTGATGTTTGGCCAGGTTCTGAGCCAAGGTTATGAAATGGCAAGTAAAAGGAAAAGAAATGGAAATGAAAGGAAATATAGACTTATGTGTCTTGGAATTGTGTTATGTTATGAATGAATGTAAAAGTGTTGACCATCTATCAACTGTTAATCTTTTAGTCATTGTTCATAATTGGTTTAGTATATTTCTACTGGGCTGTGGCTCACCCTATATGGGAACATCATTTTCAGGTACAGGAAGCATGCCACCTCCAAGGACTTAGCTTGGGAGGCTAGTGGCGGACAGGCTTTTTGGTTGTCTTTCCTTTTGTTGTATTACATGTAAATTCAAGCCAAGGGCTTTATGTGTAAATGAGTTAGCACTCTACTTTTGTGTAACCAAGTGTTAACTTGGAAAGCTGTAAGCCCTTAGGGCATTTGCTTTTGTTGTTAACATGTGATACTTTTGTAATAGAACTCTGGTGAATGGAAGGATGTGGACCTTTTATATATCATAGCATGTCTATATTGTTGGGATTAATGTTAGTATTTGAGGGCGTTACAAAGCTTATGTCCGAAACTATCTGTCTGATCTGGATCTATGAAAATTAATCTAGAGACAAAGCCGTAATCTAACAATTTTGAAGCTGTTAGATAACGTGTTTCGCCCCTGATTTCTATCTCCAATGGCTCGAATGTTCCTACATTTATCTAGCAAAGGCAAACACTGAAGTCTAGGTTACACTGACATCTTCCAAAATGTTCGGATCTTCTGTTGCATTTTTCTTCATCTAAACAGGGCTGTTCTTCTTCTTCATAGGTATAGGTCCACTGATAAGCTAAGCCGGGGCAGTCTACTCTTGCTATGGAAAGGTCTTGAAGAAATTGCTGAATAATGACTAGCTCGCTGTTTCTGCTATCTTCGGCTAAGGTGTAAATATAGGGTTTTAGGTCTTCTATTACTTGGCTTTTCTCACAAAGAGATCGAATGATAGAATGCCTGAAGAAATACATTCTAGCACTCAATTGGTCAAATTCCTCACTGGTGAGTTGTTTGATTTCTGGGCTAGGTAAGGAGGTAGGTGTTCTTTCTGGAGCTAATTTTTTAAGCTGATTGGTTAGGGTTCGAATGGTTGCTCTCAATTGTTTTTCTTCGTCTCGGAGCTGGTCTAGCTCTTCACTGACTCTTTTGCCTTTATCCATAATTTTCTTGAAATTTCTGGCAAGGTCTTCACAATGTCTGCACATCTGGAGAGGATTCTGAAAATCTGTCTAAGGGTTAGAACTACTACTACTGCCTGAACTACTGCTTCCAATTATCTGGCTAACTGGAACTCCACTAGTAGCAAGAACGGTTGACCTCATCTTGCTTAATGTGTCCAGGTAATCTTTAGCTATCTGACTAATAAAGTAGCTGGTTCCTATTTGTCTTCGGGCATAGGTACTGGCTGATTCAAAATCATAAAATCCTTTAAACTGGGGTGTAGGAAAAAATTTAACTAAAGGGTCTACTTCTACCCAATCATGGTAGATACCAGGCTTGGTTCCTTTAACTACTACATAGAAAGAAAAACTTTTTGATAAAGGTTTATTTTGGATTTTTGAAAAATATATACTGAGAGAGTTTAGGGCTGAAAGGCGTTTAGCTGGGTGGTTCTGACTGGTCCATAGGTTATCTAAAAGACACTGTTGAACTGGGTCTAACTCGATCCCTGTTAAAGGTCTGAATTTGGTTCTGCCTTCATGAATGGGAAGAGAAAATCCCCCAAAGTTCATGGTCTTGCTGTTCTCCATTATCTGCACAAAAATTAAACTGGTTATCTTCTTTTTCTAAATAAATTTTCCTACTTAGCCAATCTGTTAACCTATTATCACTACCTTTGATATGTTCAAATTCTAGTTTATATCCTTGCCCTACTATACAATCTAAAAATTTTGCCCATCTTCTAGTGCTTAATTTACGCTCATTGAGTTTGTTATGGAATCTAACTATAGCCTCACAATCTGTTCTAATTGTAAAAGGTTTGTGCAAAAATAATCTAAATTTATTTATTGCATAAACTACTCCTAATATTTCAAAATCTAAGCTGGTCATGGTTGTATCTTTTTCTTTAAATTTTCCGGAACTGTATCTACAAATGCGTTCTTTATTTTTACTATCATATTTACTAGGTTTGGCTAATAGTATTGTTCCCCATCCTAATTGACTTGCATCTGTTTCTACTACTATATATTCTGATTCTAAGGGGAGTTGTAGGTCTGGTAGCTTTTTACAAATATCTTTAATTTTTCTAACTAAAGCTATATCTTGTTGATTAAAATATTTCTGTCATGTGGGTGTAGTTTTGCTATAAAGTGGTCCTATTATTTTACTAAGGTTAGGAATATACATTCGTGCATAATTTAAAATTCCTAAAAAAGATTGAAGTTGTTTTGTATCTTCTAGTTTATCTGGATAATCTAAAATTTTCTTGACTATATGAGGTTGTAATCTAATTTTTCCATCTCCTAGCTCCATTCCTAAAAACTCTATGTGAGGTTTATTTAATACCATCTTCTTCTTACTAATTATTATTCCATTATTTATGAATTCTTCTAAGGCTATATACAAATGGTTTATATGACTATTTTTATCTGGACTAAATACTAATATGTCGTCTATGTATACCAGTATAAAACTGTATTTATTAAATATACTATCCATCTTGCGCTGAAATATGGAAGGTGCATTTTTTAATCCAAAAGGCATGACTAGCCATTCGTAATGTCCTTGTGGACAACAAAAAGCTGTCCATGGTATGCTTTCTTTTTCCATTTTTATCTGCCAAAATCCTGACTTGCAATCAAATTTACTAAAAATTTTTGCTGTCTGTATTCTATTAATGAGTTGATCTTTATCTGGTATATTATATTTGTCTTCTTCTGTATTATCATTTAATCTTTTATAATTTATAACCATTCTAGCTTTTCCTCTTTTAATCTCTGCATGATTTCTAACCATAAATGCTGCGCTTCTATGTGGACTATTACTAGGTCTAATTACTCCTAAATCTAATAGTTCCTTAATCTGGGTTCTAAATTCTTCTATATCTGCTGGCGTATGGTCTATTTGTGCTGAGGTAATCCTATAGTCTTTATTTTTTATATCTAAGCTAGCTAAAATTTTATTTCTCTCCCAATATTTCATGGGTTGTTCTCCTAAAATTTCTGTTGTTTCAGCTAATCTTATTATCTCATCTAATTCATTTTCTGTTCTTCTGTATATTGGTTTTTTCTTTATTTTTCCTATTTTTGCAAAAATTAATTTTAAGTTAACTATTTCTTGGAAGTCTTCTAAGTTCCAATAGTCTTCCTTGTCTTCAAAATGAACCTCTTCAAAATCTTCTAACTCATAGTTTTCCATATCTAATTTTTCTAAAGAAGTGTTTGCTATCTCATTAGGTATGTATGTTTGGGCTAACTCTGGAAAAATATTTCTACTAGGGAATAAAAAACTAGCGGGAACTGATTCTACTCCTATGGTACCACCACGCTTCGCACGCAACTCTGATGAATGGGCGATGGTGCTAAGGGCATAAGCTGTTGGCGTATTGACGGTTCGTTTGAAGAAACTGATATTATGTTGGCTGATAAACATACCTCCTTGTAAGCTAAGTATAAAGTTAAGTCCTAAAATGAAAGGATGATTTTGGCGGCTATTTCCTATCCAAACTTGAGGTAATGGGAACTATTCTATGTGCTGATCTTGAGAACCTAGATGATGAAAACTAATCTGAGCGCCATTGATGCAATGTGTGTATGTCTGTTTAGTGCCATCTGCTATGCTAACTAAGGTTGGGGTTGCTAAGGCTGTGCTCCATCCTGGTGGAACTACGTGTTGTTCTATATATGATTTACTGGCTCCTGTATCTATCATGGCATCTATACTGAGGGTTTTTTCTACAAATTTAATTACACAAGAAATTTCAACTAAATTTGACTTAGGTATAACAGGATAATTAAATGGTAAATAGGTATTATCTGGTTGTGTCTGAGAGTATTGACTAAGGGGTTGAGAATCAACTAGGTTGACTAATTCTAAAGAATTCATATGTTCTTCAATTAATTTATCTTTTAAAGGGTATTTAGTATGAAGCTGTTCTAACTGTTGTTTGAGCTGCCTATTTTCTAATTCTAAACATTCTACGTCAAAACTAGTCTTGGTTTCTATTTCTCGTATTTGTATTTTGAGTTCTCGTACTTGTACTTCTAATTCTCTATTTGCTAGTCGTAATTCTCTGCTTTCTATACTGGTATCTTCTCTGGTATTTTCCAATCTTATCTTATGTGTCATATTTAATTTTTCGAGACAAATTATACAATAAGTTATGCTGCATAATAAACATTGAGCTCTTTTATCTTTAGCTGGAAACCAATTACAATAGCTACATCTAGTAGTATCAAATCCTAGTCCTATTTGAAAATTATGTTGACACTCAGTATCTGCATTACATTCCATCATAAAGAAAGTATCTTGAGAAGGAGTTGTTCCTATTTCTTGATTAAGTTGTCCTAAAAGGTTATCTATATCTGTATCACTTTCTGAATCACTATCTGAGCTTATAGCTTCTAATTGATATTCATAATTACTGACTATGCTATATACTTCTGAATCATCACTATTTATGCTGACTATATCTTCTTCTAAATCTTCTATAATATGTAGTCTTTCTATCTGCTTATTAGTATTAGGTTTCTGTCTTTTTGGGCAGGCCTTTGCAAAATGATTGGGTTCTCCACATATAAAACAATTACATTTTTTACTATTGGGTTTTCTAACATATCTTTGTTTTCTTTTATCTTTTTCATCTTTGGGTAATCTCTTATAATTTGTCCTATTAAAGGTTCCACTTTTCCTAATGAATTTCTGTTTTTTCCATGGTTTTCTATATTTTTTCTTCCAATATTTTTCTTTTCTATATTTTCCATATTTTTTGTATTTTCTCCTATTATATTTATCTTCATATTGCTGAGGAGTATATATTACACTGCTACAAAAACCATAATTTTGTTTTTTCAAATCCTTTTGTATTTTAACTTCTATACATTTTTCTCTGAGTTTATAAAATGTAAAAACAATTCTAGGTCCTATTCCTAAAGTTCCTCTTATATTTAATTCTCCTGTAGCTATTTTTGCTGGTAAACTTGCACAATAAATTGTCCATTTATTTTCTATTTCTCTTCCTAGTTCTCCGGGTAATTTTCTAAAATATTTATTTCCTATTTCTTCGTCAAAACTTTTTCCTGTTCTAGCTGCTATGGCCAAGTATTCTCTACTGAAAGGTACTATATATTTCCAACTTCCTAATGTTATCTGATCTAGTTCAGTTAATGCTACGCTTTGAGCGGAATCATTTCCTCTAGAAGGGTCGTATCCTATAAGTATTTCTTTAATAAAACTGGTGAAATTCCACGGGTTATTTCCTAAATCTTTAAGCTGTTTTATTGTTTCTTCATATTTTCCTTTAAAGGTTAAATAAATATTATAAGCTGAATCTCCTAAAAGTGTTTCCATATATTCCCACATATCTGTTGATTCATAGGGGCTGGTCATCCATGCTTTTACTGCATCTTTTTCCCATCTTTCTATTACTTCGTGCCATACCTGAGGGTCGAATCTGGCTAAGTCTAAAAGGGTTCCTTGATTATTGACTGGCTGTAATTGTATACTCATATCTAATGGTCTACGCTTTCCATAAAACTTATAGCTTTTATTGGGATCTGCATGACTACGTCCTGAACTGGCTAATGGTCTTCTTCCTCCTACTGCATAGTGCATTGGTTCTACGGGATCTTGTACAGTTGGTTGTGGGTTACTAGTGCTCGTGCTTTCTGTATTCATATAAAAAGTGTCTTCTATTTTAGGTTGTTCTGGTATTTTAAATATTTTACTGGGATGTATTATATCTTCTATGATATCATCAACATATTCTGTATGAAATTCTTGATCTAAAAATGATACTGCTTCATCATGGGTATCTCCTCTAGCTAAGTATTCTAGATATCTAGTATCCAATATTTTATTCATGCCTTCTAGGGTGAATTTTTCTAAATCTATCTCATCAATATTATATATCTTATTTTGTGATATGGTTTTTTCCTCTGTCATTACATAAAGCTGATTTATTTCACTTCGATTATCTTGATTTTCTTCTCTGTCGATACTACTGAATTCATCATCTTCGGATTTTTCTGGTGCTACATAAGTATACTGAGTAAATCTTACTGCATAATTTCCATCTGCTGCCTGATATAATAAATTATCTTGAGGGGCTAATCTCTTTTGTCCTAAAAAATCTCCTAATTTCCAATCTAGGGCTGCATTATCTTCCGAACTAAATTTTTTAGCTGGTAATGCTTTTATTCCTTTTGCGCCTAATAACTTAACTATCTGGTCATTTGAAAGTCTATAGTGAGTATTACTTTCTGAGACTGCTAAACCGAAAAATCCTGTGCAGACTAATAAATTCTTTTCTCCTTTTTTCATTTTGTATCCTCTACTCTTTATTCCTATTTTTATCTTTTTATGAAAGGTCGAGGTTGGTAGTAAGAAATCTGGTGTAAAATAAACTATTCCTCCTTTAGAATTCATATCTAATTCATAGCTGCCTAAAAGACTTTGTCCTACATCATTAAATCTATCATCATAAAGACATACAAAAACTTTGGTTCCTAAATTTTCTCTGGTTAAAGCCTTAACTCCTACCACTACTAATCCTAAGTGGGTCATTTTAAGGTGTTCACTTACTGCATATTTATAGCTTTCTCTTTCTATTAAATTTAGCTCTATTTTTTCGTCTTCTTGAGTTACACTAATCATCTGTTCAGCATAATGTTTAAATAAATATTGTTTTTTATGAGTTTTACCTAGCTTATACACATATTTAGCTGGAATTAATTCTAATTTTTCTTTCTTAAATTTTTCTATTTGTTGTTCTACATCTATAAACTCTTCTACTTTAATATCTTCATCATCATTACGCTTTTTGCTACTACTACCTTTAATTAGCTGTTTAAACATATTTATTTTCTGTAAGTTCTACAAACAGGTTTCTTTGGTAATTTAAGCTTTTCAAAATATCTAGCTATATCCTCCTCTTTTACCTGAGATTGAGATACGTTGGATTGTCCTTCTATTCCTTTTCCTTTCTGAAGTACTAATTTTTCTAAAGACGCTAGACGATTTTCTAAGCTATGTAGTTGTTCTGATAGGTATTCAAATTTTTCACACAATCTTATTAAAAATAAAATCTCTATATTATTTTGTCTTACTGCTGTTTTATCTGATTGACTTACACCCTGATAGCTACTGATTCCTTCTGGGTTATTATGAAAATCTTCTGCCTGTTTTAGAATAGTCTGATAATCTCTATTAGCTTTTTTATCACTACTCATAAACTAAGATCTTACTAATTTTTCTAAAATTTCTAATTTCTGTTTTAAATTATCTTGAATTTGGTTGATTTGTTCTATTTGTTTAGCTATTTGATTTGTAACTGAAATTAATGTTTCTATTTCTAATCTTGTAGGAAAATTTTCTAAATTTAAATCTATTCTTTTTTGTAGGGTAGAACTACACTGATCTTGGATATAATCTAATTTTTTATCTTGATCTTTAATTATACTACGATTATTACGGAGGTGTTCTATGGATGAAATAAAAAGATTATTAATTTTATCTATGTCCTTTTTAATATTTTCTGCAAAATTTATCTGATAATCTATGATACTGTTTAGCTGAGGATTATTTTCACTATGAAGCTGATGTGTAAAATTATTTTCAAAATTACAACGGAAATTATTTTTATTTATGCTAAGGCGATGGTTATGGCTGCTGAGTTCTAAATCTAGATACTCTACTCTTTTCACACAAAATTAACTCCTATTTTAAAATTATTAAAAGCTACTATAATATGAAATTTATAACTAAAATCTCCAAAAATAAAAACTACTCTATTACCATAAGCAAAATGCATAAACTGACTTAAACTGTCCTAAAACCGAACACTGCTCTGATACCATTTTTTTTGGGGAAGGGTTGAGTTAGTGGTCTACCACTATTTAGAATTGGGCTGAGAATTATCTAATTAATTCTACAGTTATGCTAAAAGATTCTCAAGCTGTTGTATGGCTAATTTTAAGGCTTCTTGTTTTATAGTTAGCTGTCTATTTATCTGAGAAATTTTTAAACTGTAATTTTCTAGAGATCTGTTAGAAGCTAATGATAAAAGAAACTGATATCTAAATTTTTGATCTTCTAATTCTTGTATTAGTTCAGTACTAATTTTAATTTTATTCCTAAGATCTTCGTCTAAGGGCATACACTATTTTGATTTTTTAATTTTTATTTCTAAAGTCTACGTCTAAGGTCATACAAATTTTTGGTTTTTTGAAATTCTTTTATGGCCAATATTTCCTTAATATTTCTACTCGGGTTGCTCTCCTTTTATTCTAAAATTCTTTTCTATGGCAAAAACTATTTTTAGGCAATGTTTGTTTTCATTACATGTACTCCCACCTTGAGACTAAGCCTCGTTCAACATAGTATATTTTTATTTTCTATTTTTTACTTTTCCCTTTCTGCCTACAATTCGCCCTCCAACGCCTAACCACGGCTCACACGGGCTCTTCAGCTAAGGTCACTCAGTAACAAAATAGAAAACTGAAGATACTACGAAGGTTCAAAGCATGTAATATTAATGAGCAAACAAGCATTCCATAAACTTAGTTTTCCCAAAAAGAAAATAAATTTTTTAGAATAGAAGAGTTACCCTTTCGAAATATTTAAGGAAAAAGAGAAACTACTCACACTTCATATTAATAAGAAATATACTTACAAAGATTATATTACAGACTCTGAAACTCTGAAAAAATTAATACACTTAGAGGTTTTTGAGAGGGGTTGGAAAATTTACAACGCAGAGTGAAGTGGTGTTTTTTCATTCTGCCTAATCCGTTGGCCAACATGCCAATTTATACAACTTAGAAAAGGAATAAAAACAAAAAAGAAGTTGTAAATCCATATCCATACCACGTCTATGGATTTTCCAAATTCAACACCTATAGACCTATGACTATTAGACTTTGACATGAAACTTTTAATAAGGACAAAATTATATACATACAATTATATGCACATTCGACTCAAGGTACTATTAAATTTTATCAATAAAAGATTAGGATAATGATATCGGGTACTGCTTTGGGCCCCATCGCATATCATTCAATCCTTCTTTTTTGACAAAATTTTGACTTATACAAGACACATATAAAGATTTTCACAGCTTTTCTTAAATAAAGCAAGATAAGGGATATCTACTTTATTAAAGTAGTGAGTGAAGGAAAATCCTTATCACTGACAGACTCAAATAATTATAGACACAAAATATCTACAAAAATCTTTTTGTCTTTTTGTGGCGTACATTTTTCTGATATCTGAGGATAATCTTTATCTTCTATGAATTTTGTCTTTTTCCGCTAGAGCATCAATTATTGATGTCGACCCTTGAATCTTCAAAGTTGGATTTTCTTGGAACGTATTGGAAATGTAAAGAGTCAACAATAGTGGCCTAAACATGTTTCAATATATTATGAGTCTTGTAGTGGGACCCGCTGTTTTTTTTTTTTTTTTTGGCTTTACCCGTACATTCTGTCTGAGAGGTCGTCCAGGTCTGCTGCTGAGAGTTGGTCGTAAAAGTCATCTCCGTCGTCTCCCATGGGCGGTTCATCGTACCATTCTTGATTCTGTCCTTCAATTTCTGGTGACTCATGAGAAACGCCATGCTGATAGTTAGGGTATCGACTTTCTTCGACAAATGTCTCTTTGCTGAATGGATAACCCGGGATGGCTAAATTACAATGTATCTTCTGATATCTATCTTCACAAACTAGATGTCCGGAATTCCCATTATATGCTAATAGAGAGTCACTAGCAAATTTTCTCCATTTGTTGAGCTGGTCTTTGAGTGGAAATCTTCTACATGGCCAGGGTCTTTTATTGAGAAGTGCTGGGTATCTGGAGGTTCCTCTGAGGTACATCTTATGCTTGGCTGGGTTGCACCATATTCCCTTCCATTCTGGTAGTTTGCTATCTATCAATGCTTCTACATACGGATGAAATTCTTCCATTACACATAGTACTGTGTGAGCAAGCTTATGTCCGAAACTATCTGTCTGATCTGGATCTGTGAAAATTAATCTAGAGACAAAGCCGTAATCTAACAATTTTGAAGCTGTTAGATAACATGTTTCGCCCCTGATTTCTATCGCCAATGGCTCGAATGTTCCTACATTTATCTGGCAAAGGCAAACACTGAAGTCTAGGTTACACTGACATCTTCCAAAATGTTCGGATCTTCTGTTGCATTTTTCTTCATCTAAACAGGGCTGTTCTTCTTCTTCATAGGTATAGGTCCACTGATAAGCTAAGCCGGGGCAGTCTACTCTTGCTATGGAAAGGTCTTGAAGAAATTGCTGAATAATGACTAGCTCGCTGTTTCTGCTATCTTCGGCTAAGGTGTAAATATAGGGTTTTAGGCCTTCTATTACTTGGCTTTTCTCACAAAGAGATCGAATGATAGAATGCCTGAAGAAATACATTCTAGCACTCAATTGGTCAAATTCCTCACTGGTGAGTTGTTTGATTTCTGGGCTAGGTAAGGAGGTAGGTGTTCTTTCTAGAGCTAATTTTTTAAGCTGATTGGTTAGGGTTCGAATGGTTGCTCTCAATTGTTTTTCTTCGTCTCGGAGCTGGTCTAGCTCTTCACTGACTCTTTTGCCTTTATCCATAATTTTCTTGAAATTTCTGGCAAGGTCTTCACAATGTCTGCACATCTGGAGAGGATTCTGAAAATATGTCTGAGGGTTAGAACTACTACTACTGCCTGAACTACTGCTTCCAATTATCTGGCTAACTGGAACTCCACTAGTAGCAAGAACGGTTGACCTCATCTTGCTTAATGTGTCCAGGTAATCTTTAGCTATCTGACTAATAAAGTAGCTGGTTCCTATTTGTCTTCGGGCATAGGTACTGGCTGATTCAAAATCATAAAATCCTTTAAACTGGGGTGTAGGAAAAAATTTAACTAAAGGGTCTACTTCTACCCAATCATGGTAGATACCAGGCTTGGTTCCTTTAACTACTACATAGAAAGAAAAACTTTTTGATAAAGGTTTATTTTGGATTTTTGAAAAATATATACTGAGAGAGTTTAGGGCTGAAAGGCGTTTAGCTGGGTGGTTCTGACTGGTCCATAGGTTATCTAAAAGACACTGTTGAACTGGGTCTAACTCGATCCCTGTTAAAGGTCTGAATTTGGTTCTGCCTTCATGAATGGGAAGAGAAAATCCCCCAAAGTTCATGGTCTTGCTGTTCTCCATTATCTGCACAAAAATTAAACTGGTTATCTTCTTTTTCTAAATAAATTTTCCTACTTAGCCAATCTGTTAACCTATTATCACTACCTTTGATATGTTCAAATTCTACTTTATATCCTTGCCCTACTATACAATCTAAAAATTTTGCCCATTTTCTAGTGCTTAATTTACGCTCATTGAGTTTGTTATGGAATCTAACTATAGCCTCACAATCTGTTCTAATTGTAAAAGGTTTGTGCAAAAATAATCTAAATTTATTTATTGCATAAACTACTCCTAATATTTCAAAATCTAAGCTGGTCATGGTTGTATCTTTTTCTTTAAATTTTCCGGAACTGTATCTACAAATGCGTTCTTTATTTTTACTATCATATTTACTAGGTTTGGCTAATAGTATTGTTCCCCATCCTAATTGACTTGCATCTGTTTCCACTACTATATATTCTGATTCTAAGGGGAGTTGTAGGTCTGGTAGCTTTTTACAAATATCTTTAATTTTTCTAACTAAAGCTATATCTTGTTGATTAAAATATTTCTGTCCTGTGGGTGTAGTTTTGCTATAAAGTGGTCCTATTATTTTACTAAGGTTAGGAATATACATTCGTGCATAATTTAAAATTCCTAAAAAAGATTGAAGTTGTTTTGTATCTTCTAGTTTATCTGGATAATCTAAAATTTTCTTGACTATATGAGGTTGTAATCTAATTTTTCCATCTCCTAGCTCCATTCCTAAAAACTCTATGTGAGGTTTATTTAATACCATCTTCTTCTTACTAATTATTATTCCATTATTTATGAATTCTTCTAAGGCTATATACAAATGGTCTATATGACTATTTTTATCTGGACTAAATACTAATATGTCGTCTATGTATACCAGTATAAAACTGTATTTATTAAATACTATCCATCTTGCGCTGAAATATGGAAGGTGCATTTTTTAATCCAAAAGGCATGACTAGCCATTCGTAATGTCCTTGTGGACAACAAAAAGCTGTCCATGGTATGCTTTCTTTTTCCATTTTTATCTGCCAAAATCCTGACTTGCAATCAAATTTACTAAAAATTTTTGCTGTCTGTATTCTATTAATGAGTTGATCTTTATCTGGTATATTATATTTGTCTTCTTCTGTATTATCATTTAATCTTTTATAATTTATAACCATTCTAGCTTTTCCTCTTTTAATCTCTGCATGATTTCTAACCATAAATGCTGCGCTTCTATGTGGACTATTACTAGGTCTAATTACTCCTAAATCTAATAGTTCCTTAATCTGGGTTCTAAATTCTTCTATATCTGCTGGCGTATGGTCTATTTGTGCTGAGGTAATCCTATAGTCTTTATTTTTTATATCTAAGCTGGCTAAAATTTTATTTCTCTCCCAATATTTCATGGGTTGTTCTCCTAAAATTTCTGTTGTTTCAGCTAATCTTATTATCTCATCTAATTCATTTTCTGTTCTTCTGTATATTGGTTTTTTCTTTATTTTTCCTATTTTTGCAAAAATTAATTTTAAGTTAACTATTTCTTGGAAGTCTTCTAAGTTCCAATAGTCTTCCTTGTCTTCAAAATGAACCTCTTCAAAATCTTCTAACTCATAGTTTTCCATATCTAATTTTTCTAAAGAAGTGTTTGCTATCTCATTAGGTATGTATGTTTGGGCTAACTCTGGAAAAATATTTCTACTAGGGAATAAAAAACTAGCGGGAACTGATTCTACTCCTATGGTACCACCACGCTTCGCACGCAACTCTGATGAATGGGCGATGGTGCTAAGGGCATAAGCTGTTGGCGTATTGACGGTTCGTTTGAAGAAACTGATATTATGTTGGCTGATAAACATACCTCCTTGTAAGCTAAGTATAAAGTTAAGTCCTAAAATGAAAGGATGATTTTGGCGGCTATTTCCTATCCAAACTTGAGGTAATGGGAACCATTCTATGTGCTGATCTTGAGAACCTAGATGATGAAAACTAATCTGAGCGCCATTGATGCAATGTGTGTATGTCTGTTTAGTGCCATCTGCTATGCTAACTAAGGCTGGGGTTGCTAAGGCTGTGCTCCATCCTGGTGGAACTACGTGTTGTTCTATATATGATTTACTGGCTCCTGTATCTATCATGGCATCTATACTGAGGGTTTTTTCTACAAATTTAATTACACAAGAAATTTCAACTAAATTTGACTTAGGTATAACAGGATAATTAAATGGTAAATAGGTATTATCTGGTTGTGTCTGAGAGTATTGACTAAGGGGTTGAGAATCAACTAGGTTGACTAATTCTAAAGAATTCATATGTTCTTCAATTAATTTATCTTTTAAAGGGTATTTAGTATGAAGCTGTTCTAACTGTTGTTTGAGCTGCCTATTTTCTAATTCTAAACATTCTATGTCAAAACTAGTCTTGGTTTCTATTTCTCGTATTTGTATTTTGAGTTCTCGTACTTGTACTTCTAATTCTCTATTTGCTAGTCGTAATTCTCTGCTTTCTATACTGGTATCTTCTCTGGTGTTTTCCAATCTTATCTTATGTGTCATATTTAATTTTTCGAGACAAATTATACAATAAGTTATGCTGCATAATAAACATTGAGCTCTTTTATCTTTAGCTGGAAACCAATTACAATAGCTACATCTAGTAGTATCAAATCCTAGTCCTATTTGAAAATTATGTTGACACTCAGTATCTGCATTACATTCCATCATAAAGAAAGTATCTTGAGAAGGAGTTGTTCCTATTTCTTGATTAAGTTGTCCTAAAAGGTTATCTATATCTGTATCACTTTCTGAATCACTATCTGAGCTTATAGCTTCTAATTGATATTCATAATTACTGACTATGCTATATACTTCTGAATCATCACTATTTATGCTGACTATATCTTCTTCTAAATCTTCTATAATATGTAGTCTTTCTATCTGCTTATTAGTATTAGGTTTCTGTCTTTTTGGGCAGGCCTTTGCAAAATGATTGGGTTCTCCACATATAAAACAATTACATTTTTTACTATTGGGTTTTCTAACATATCTTTGTTTTCTTTTATCTTTTTCATCTTTGGGTAATCTCTTATAATTTGTCCTATTAAAGGTTCTACTTTTCCTAATGAATTTCTGTTTTTTCCATGGTTTTCTATATTTTTTCTTCCAATATTTTTCTTTTCTATATTTTCCATATTTTTTGTATTTTCTCCTATTATATTTATCTTCATATTGCTGAGGAGTATATATTACACTGCTACAAAAACCATAATTTTGTTTTTTCAAATCCTTTTGTATTTTAACTTCTATACATTTTTCTCTGAGTTTATAAAATGTAAAAACAATTCTAGGTCCTATTCCTAAAGTTCCTCTTATATTTAATTCTCCTGTAGCTATTTTTGCTGGTAAACTTGCACAATAAATTGTCCATTTATTTTCTATTTCTCTTCCTAGTTCTCCGGGTAATTTTCTAAAATATTTATTTCCTATTTCTTCGTCAAAACTTTTTCCTGTTCTAGCTGCTATGGCCAAGTATTCTCTACTGAAAGGTACTATATATTTCCAACTTCCTAATGTTATCTGATCTAGTTCAGTTAATGCTACGCTTTGAGCGGAATCATTTCCTCTAGAAGGGTCGTATCCTATAAGTATTTCTTTAATAAAACTGGTGAAATTCCACGGGTTATTTCCTAAATCTTTAAGCTGTTTTATTGTTTCTTCATATTTTCCTTTAAAGGTTAAATAAATATTATAAGCTGAATCTCCTAAAAGTGTTTCCATATATTCCCACATATCTGTTGATTCATAGGGGCTGGTCATCCATGCTTTTACTGCATCTTTTTCCCATCTTTCTATTACTTCGTGCCATACCTGAGGGTCGAATCTGGCTAAGTCTAAAAGGGTTCCTTGATTATTGACTGGCTGTAATTGTATACTCATATCTAATGGTCTACGCTTTCCATAAAACTTATAGCTTTTATTGGGATCTGCATGACTACGTCCTGAACTGGCTAATGGTCTTCTTCCTCCTACTGCATAGTGCATTGGTTCTACGGGATCTTGTACAGTTGGTTGTGGGTTACTAGTGCTCGTGCTTTCTGTATTCATATAAAAAGTGTCTTCTATTTTAGGTTGTTCTGGTATTTTAAATATTTTACTGGGATGTATTATATCTTCTATGATATCATCAACATATTCTGTATGAAATTCTTGATCTAAAAATGATACTGCTTCATCATGGGTATCTCCTCTAGCTAAGTATTCTAGATATCTAGTATCCAATATTTTATTCATGCCTTCTAGGGTGAATTTTTCTAAATCTATCTCATCAATATTATATATCTTATTTTGTGATATGGTTTTTTCCTCTGTCATTACATAAAGCTGATTTATTTCACTTCGATTATCTTGATTTTCTTCTCTGTCGATACTACTGAATTCATCATCTTCGGATTTTTCTGGTGCTACATAAGTATACTGAGTAAATCTTACTGCATAATTTCCATCTGCTGCCTGATATAATAAATTATCTTGAGGGGCTAATCTCTTTTGTCCTAAAAAATCTCCTAATTTCCAATCTAGGGCTGCATTATCTTCCGAACTAAATTTTTTAGCTGGTAATGCTTTTATTCCTTTTGCGCCTAATAACTTAACTATCTGGTCATTTGAAAGTCTATAGTGAGTATTACTTTCTGAGACTGCTAAACCGAAAAATCCTGTGCAGACTAATAAATTCTTTTCTCCTTTTTTCATTTTGTATCCTCTACTCTTTATTCCTATTTTTATCTTTTTATGAAAGGTCGAGGTTGGTAGTAAGAAATCTGGTGTAAAATAAACTATTCCTCCTTTAGAATTCATATCTAATTCATAGCTGCCTAAAAGACTTTGTCCTACATCATTAAATCTATCATCATAAAGACATACAAAAACTTTGGTTCCTAAATTTTCTCTGGTTAAAGCCTTAACTCCTACCACTACTAATCCTAAGTGGGTCATTTTAAGGTGTTCACTTACTGCATATTTATAGCTTTCTCTTTCTATTAAATTTAGCTCTATTTTTTCGTCTTCTTGAGTTACACTAATCATCTGTTCAGCATAATGTTTAAATAAATATTGTTTTTTATGAGTTTTACCTAGCTTATACACATATTTAGCTGGAATTAATTCTAATTTTTCTTTCTTAAATTTTTCTATTTGTTGTTCTACATCTATAAACTCTTCTACTTTAATATCTTCATCATCATTACGCTTTTTGCTACTACTACCTTTAATTAGCTGTTTAAACATATTTATTTTCTGTAAGTTCTACAAACAGGTTTCTTTGGTAATTTAAGCTTTTCAAAATATCTAGCTATATCCTCCTCTTTTACCTGAGATTGAGATACGTTGGATTGTCCTTCTATTCCTTTTCCTTTCTGAAGTACTAATTTTTCTAAAGACGCTAGACGATTTTCTAAGCTATGTAGTTGTTCTGATAGGTATTCAAATTTTTCACACAATCTTATTAAAAATAAAATCTCTATATTATTTTGTCTTACTGCTGTTTTATCTGATTGACTTACACCCTGATAGCTACTGATTCCTTCTGGGTTATTATGAAAATCTTCTGCCTGTTTTAGAATAGTCTGATAATCTCTATTAGCTTTTTTATCACTACTCATAAACTAAGATCTTACTAATTTTTCTAAAATTTCTAATTTCTGTTTTAAATTATCTTGAATTTGGTTGATTTGTTCTATTTGTTTAGCTATTTGATTTGTAACTGAAATTAATGTTTCTATTTCTAATCTTGTAGGAAAATTTTCTAAATTTAAATCTATTCTTTTTTGTAGGGTAGAACTACACTGATCTTGGATATAATCTAATTTTTTATCTTGATCTTTAATTATACTACGATTATTACGGAGGTGTTCTATGGATGAAATAAAAAGATTATTAATTTTATCTATGTCCTTTTTAATATTTTCTGCAAAATTTATCTGATAATCTATGATACTGTTTAGCTGAGGATTATTTTCACTATGAAGCTGATGTGTAAAATTATTTTCAAAATTACAACGGAAATTATTTTTATTTATGCTAAGGCGATGGTTATGGCTGCTGAGTTCTAAATCTAGATACTCTACTCTTTTCACACAAAATTAACTCCTATTTTAAAATTATTAAAAGCTACTATAATATGAAATTTATAACTAAAATCTCCAAAAATAAAAACTACTCTATTACCATAAGCAAAATGCATAAACTGACTTAAACTGTCCTAAAACCGAACACTGCTCTGATACCATTTTTTTTGGGGAAGGGTTGAGTTAGTGGTCTACCACTATTTAGAATTGGGCTGAGAATTATCTAATTAATTCTACAGTTATGCTAAAAGATTCTCAAGCTGTTGTATGGCTAATTTTAAGGCTTCTTGTTTTATAGTTAGCTGTCTATTTATCTGAGAAATTTTTAAACTGTAATTTTCTAGAGATCTGTTAGAAGCTAATGATAAAAGAAACTGATATCTAAATTTTTGATCTTCTAATTCTTGTATTAGTTCAGTACTAATTTTAATTTTATTCCTAAGATCTTCGTCTAAGGGCATACACTATTTTGATTTTTTAATTTTTATTTCTAAAGTCTACGTCTAAGGTCATACAAATTTTTGGTTTTTTGAAATTCTTTTATGGCCAATATTTCCTTAATATTTCTACTCGGGTTGCTCTCCTTTTATTCTAAAATTCTTTTCTATGGCAAAAACTATTTTTAGGTAATGTTTGTTTTCATTACATGTACTCCCACCTTGAGACTAAGCCTCGTTCAACATAGTATATTTTTATTTTCTATTTTTTACTTTTCCCTTTCTGCCTACAATTCGCCCTCCAACGCCTAACCACGGCTCACACGGGCTCTTCAGCTAAGGTCACTCAGTAACAAAATAGAAAACTGAAGATACTACGAAGGTTCAAAGCATGTAATATTAATGAGCAAACAAGCATTCCATAAACTTAGTTTTCCCAAAAAGAAAATAAATTTTTTAGAATAGAAGAGTTACCCTTTCGAAATATTTAAGGAAAAAGAGAAACTACTCACACTTCATATTAATAAGAAATATACTTACAAAGATTATATTACAGACTCTGAAACTCTGAAAAACTTAATACACTTAGAGGTTTTTGAGAGGGGTTGGAAAATTTACAACGCAGAGTGAAGTGGTGTTTTTTCATTCTGCCTAATCCGTTGGCCAACATGCCAATTTATACAACTTAGAAAAGGAATAAAAACAAAAAAGAAGTTGTAAATCCATATCCATACCACGTCTATGGATTTTCCAAATTCAACACCTATAGACCTATGACTATTAGACTTTGACATGAAACTTTTAATAAGGACAAAATTATATACATACAATTATATGCACATTCGACTCAAGGTACTATTAAATTTTATCAATAAAAGATTAGGATAATGATATCGGGTACTGCTTTGGGCCCCATCGCATATCATTCAATCCTTCTTTTTTGACAAAATTTTGACTTATACAAGACACATATAAAGATTTTCACAGCTTTTCTTAAATAAAGCAAGATAAGGGATATCTACTTTATTAAAGTAGTGAGTGAAGGAAAATCCTTATCACTGACAGACTCAAATAATTATAGACACAAAATATCTACAAAAATCTTTTTGTCTTTTTGTGGCGTACATTTTTCTGATATCTGAGGATAATCTTTATCTTCTATGAATTTTGTCTTTTTCCGCTGGAGCATCAATTATTGATGTCGACCCTTGAATCTTCAAAGTTGGATTTTCTTGGAACGTATTGGAAATGTAAAGAGTCAACAATAGTGGCCTAAACATGTTTCAATATATTATGAGTCTTGTAGTGGGACCCGCTGTTTTTTTTTTTTTTTTTTGGCTTTACCCGTACATTCTGTCTGAGAGGTCGTCCAGGTCTGCTGCTGAGAGTTGGTCGTAAAAGTCATCTCCGTCGTCTCCCATGGGCGGTTCATCGTACCATTCTTGATTCTGTCCTTCAATTTCTGGTGACTCATGAGAAACGCCATGCTGATAGTTAGGGTATCGACTTTCTTCGACAAATGTCTCTTTGCTGAATGGATAACCCGGGATGGCTAAATTACAATGTATCTTCTGATATCTATCTTCACAAACTAGATGTCCGGAATTCCCATTATATGCTAATAGAGAGTCATTAGCAAATTTTCTCCATTTGTTGAGCTGGTCTTTGAGTGGAAATCTTCTACATGGCCAGGGTCTTTTATTGAGAAGTGCTGGGTATCTGGAGGTTCCTCTGAGGTACATCTTATGCTTGGCTGGGTTGCACCATATTCCCTTCCATTCTGGTAGTTTGCTATCTATCAATGCTTCTACATACGGATGAAATTCTTCCATTACACATAGTACTGTGTGAGCAAGCTTATGTCCGAAACTATCTGTCTGATCTGGATCTGGCTCGAATGTTCCTACATTTATCTGGCAAAGGCAAACACTGAAGTCTAGGTTACACTGACATCTTCCAAAATGTTCGGATCTTCTGTTGCATTTTTCTTCATCTAAACAGGGCTGTTCTTCTTCTTCATAAGTATAGGTCCACTGATAAGCTAAGCCGGGGCAGTCTACTCTTGCTATGGAAAGGTCTTGAAGAAATTGCTGAATAATGACTAGCTCGCTGTTTCTGCTATCTTCGGCTAAGGTGTAAATATAGGGTTTTAGGTCTTCTATTACTTGGCTTTTCTCACAAAGAGATCGAATGATAGAATGCCTGAAGAAATACATTCTAGCACTCAATTGGTCAAATTCCTCACTGGTGAGTTGTTTGATTTCTGGGCTAGGTAAGGAGGTAGGTGTTCTTTCTGGAGCTAATTTTTTAAGCTGATTGGTTAGGGTTAGAATGGTTGCTCTCAATTGTTTTTCTTCGTCTCGGAGCTGGTCTAGCTCTTCACTGACTCTTTTGCCTTTATCCATAATTTTCTTGAAATTTCTGGCAAGGTCTTCACAATGTCTGCACATCTGGAGAGGATTCTGAAAATCTGTCTGAGGGTTAGAACTACTACTACTGCCTGAACTACTGCTTCCAATTATCTGGCTAACTGGAACTCCACTAGTAGCAAGAACGGTTGACCTCATCTTGCTTAATGTGTCCAGGTAATCTTTAGCTATCTGACTAATAAAGTAGCTGGTTCCTATTTGTCTTCGGGTGTAACGCCCTCAAAATAATAACATTAATCCCAACAATATAGACATGCTATGATATATAAAAGGTCCACATCCTTCCATTCATCAGAGTTTTATTACAAAAAGTATCACATGCTAACAACAAAAGCAAATGCCCTAAGGGCTTACAGCTTTCCAAGTTAACACTTGGTTACACAAAAGTAGAGTGCTAACTCATTTACACATAAAGCCCTCGGCTTGAATTTACATGTAATACAACAAAAGAAGAGACAACCAAAAAGTCTGTCCGCCACTAGCCTCCCAAGCTAAGTCCTTGGAGGTGGCATACTTCCTGTACCTGAAAATGATGTTCCCATATAGGGTGAGCCACAGCCCAGTAGAAATATGCTAAACCAATTATGAACAATGACTAAAAGATTAACAGTTGATAGATGGTCAACACTTTTACATCCATTCATAATATAATACAATTCCAAGACACTTAAGTCTATATTTCCTTTCATTTCCATTTCATTCCTTTTACTTGCCATTTCATAACCTTGGCTCAGAACCTGGCCAAACATCACACATGAGACAAACACTCCTGCCAACACTTTTCACTTCATCACAGATAAACATAACAGTTATATCAATACTTCCAACGACAAGCATATACGCTCTGTCAATACACTTCTCGATAGGCATACCAGCTCTATCTACGGAGTTCATCCCCTATCTCCTCCCAACAACATCCGGTTTAGAGGTCCATTCCCTATCTTCCCCTAAACCGTGGAGTACATCCCCTATCTCCTCCAACACAACACAATGCATATAAACAACAATTATATACATCACAAATCAACACAATTAATTATCCAAATTAATTAATCAATGTAATTAGGGCATTCTCCATAATTAACATCACAACCCTTAGGTTCCAATTTCCTTAATGTTTCAACATTAATTCCATGTTTCTATACCAAACATGCTTCTAGGTTTATCATAGATGAAAACCCCCAACTTTTGTAAAATAACACAATGGCCCAAAGTTTCCCCAAAATCACACAACAACTTCCAACATATCAAAATGCTAAAATTTAAAGACAAAGCTCATAAAGAGGAGTAGGGTATCCCTACCTCAAAAGATGAGTTCCAAAGGAGAAGGACTCAAAACCAAAATGCTCCAAACACCAAACTATTCGGATCAAAAGAACGCCCTCGACGATCCACACCCTTTTTGTGAAGACCAAAGGTGAGCAAAACACCCTAGCTAGATCAATACTTAGAGAGAAGTTAAGGTTTTTGAGTGAGAAGCTCTGAAAATGGCGTTTTGGGTAAAGTAAGAGAGAGAAGATTAGTCAAAAAGTGATTTAAAATGCCCAGTCCCACTCAGTTATACGACAGGTCCGCTCGAGCGTAAAACACTCCGCTCGAGCATAAAGACACAAAAACATGGTCCGCTCGAGCGCAAAATTGTCCGCTCGAGCGCCAAGACACAGACACAAAGTTCGTCCGCTCGAGCGTAGATACCAGCCTGCTCGAGCTCAGGTCTCCCCCTCCCAGAACTCTCACCAAAAACACACTGCCCGCTCGAGCGCAACATCACCGCTCGAGCGCAACCAGCTCGAGCGCACCAAACCCGCTCGAGCGTAGGAACCACACTTGCAGAAGTTTTGCAGGTGCACGAAATACTGGATGGGTGCATTCTCCGCTCGAGCGCCAAAATCCTCGCTTGAGCGTACAAGCAACAACAACCTCTCCGCTCGAGCGTAAACATCTCCGCTCGAGCGGACCAGCCAAAACCTGGGCAACTAGACTTTGTTCCTAAGCTCAACCAACCTGTAACAAACCTGCCCAACACATCCTATAACTCAAATACAAAGCAAGAAAGGATGTAAACAAGACAATACTCAACTATCAACATCCACGGACACATGTCCGGATCGCTATACAACAGGGGTAAACCCGGGACCGCTATAACCTCCCCCCCTTAAAGAATTTCGTCCCCGAAATTTAGAACAAGTTTTTGAAAAGCAAGTTTTCCTCTCTTTTAAACAATGTTATACCACAACATTCCACAATTCGACCCATTTTCGGTCATTCCATCTCTTACCAAGAGGCATTCTACAACATATACATTTCGACATGCATTCTCTTTTCATTTCAACCATTTCCAACACACATGGTTCACAATTCATATCATAAGCAATAATCATGATACAATTCCATTTCTATAATATAGCCAATACATGCAATATTATAATCAACTCCCATAACAAGGCAAGTTCTACAACATTTACATTAACCAAAACATGCACCATGTTTTTCAATTTAAGACATTTTTAATACTCTTAAATTTCATTACAATTACACAATTGCAATACTTGATTACACGTCAACAAACAAGCCCGGATATTTCTCGCGGACTCCCAATTCACGTTCCCAAGTGGCCTCCTCCACTCCGTGATATTTCCACAAAACCTTAACCAAAGGGATGGTCTTGCTACGCAGGACTTGATCCCGCCTATCCAAGACCCGAACCGGTCTCTCCTCATACGAGGCATCCTCATCTACCTCTAAGTCGGTCCAATCCAACACATGTGATGGATCCGGCTCATACTTCCGAAGCATACTCACATGAAACACGTCATGAACCCCGGATAACTGTGGCGGCAAAGCTAAACGATAAGCAACCTCGCCAACCCTCTCAAGAATCTCAAAAGGACCAATAAACCGAGGGGATAACTTCCCACTCTTCCCAAACCTCATCAAACCCCGCCTAGGTGATATCTTCAGAAACACATGATCACCCATCTCAAACTCCAATGGTCTTCTCCTACGGTCAGCATAAGATTTCTGACGACTCTGGGCTGTAACAAGCCTCCTACAGATAAGCTCAACTTTCTCTGTCGTCTCCTTAACCAACTCCGGACCCAACAAAGGTGTATCACCCACCTCGGCCCAACAAACTGGAGACCTACAAGGTCGGCCATACAAGGCCTCAAACGGTGCCATACCGATACTAGACTGAAAACTGTTGTTGTAGGCGAACTCTACCAATGGTAAGTGCCTCTCCCACATCCCACTGAAATCAAGGACACAACCCCGAAGCATATCCTCGAGGATCTGAATAGTACGCTCGGACTGCCCGTCAGTCTGAGGATGGTAAGCTGTACTAAAGGTCAACTTAGTACCCAAGGCACTCTGCAAACTCTGCCACAACCTAGCAGTAAAACGAGGATCTCTATCTGAGACGATCGTCACTGGGACCCCGTGCAACCTCACTATGTCCCGAATATACAAATCGGCAAGATGATCTACTGAATCTCTCACGCGCATAGGAATGAAGTGCGCCGACTTAGTCAACCGGTCTACAACCACCCAAATAGCATCACTACTCCGCTGAGTCCTCGGAAGACCTACAACGAAGTCCATAGTGACATGCTCCCACTTCCACTCGGCAATAGGCAAGGGTTGTAACAAACCCGCTGGCCTCTGATGCTCGGCCTTCACTTGCTGGCAAGTAAGGCACTTAGACACGAAAACTGCCACATCTCTCTTCATACCCCGCCACCAAAACTGGCGACCCAAATCCCGGTACATCTTAGTACCTCCCGGATGCACCGCAAGGCGCGAATGGTGAAACTCTCGGAGTACTTCCTCTCGGCAAGACTCCGGTACAAGCAAACGGTCTCGGTATCTCACACTCAGGTCGGGATACACCGTCAAACCCTTCTCAACCTTCCCACTGGAGATCTTCTCTCGGAGGGATTCTACCTCAAGGTCACCTCTCTGTGCCTCTAACACTCGAGTCACAAGTGTAGGCTGTGCAACAACAGAAAACAAGGCCGCAACCTCAATGGATTCGCCAAGAAGCAAATCAAACTTGCCAAGTGCCCCCAACATCTGCCACTCCCGGATGGCTACACAAGCTACATCACTAACGGATTTCCTGCTAAGGGCATCGGCCACAACATTGACCTTCCCCGGGTGATAATGCAACTCGAAGTCGTAATCCTCAATGAACTCCATCCACCTCCTCTGCCTCAAATTCAAGTCTTTCTGTGAAAACAGATATTTCAGACTCTTGTGATCCGAGAACACCTCGAATCTCTCACCATAAAGGTAGTGCCTCCAGATTTTCAAGGCAAAGATCACAGCCGCTAACTCTAGATCATGCGTAGGGTAATTCTTTTCGTGAATTTTCAACTGACGTGAGCCATAAGCTACCACTTTCCCCTCTTGCATCAACACACAACCCAAACCCTCTCGTGAGGCATCACAATAGACTGCATAACCCAACCCTCTCTCCGGAATAATCAAGACCGGAGCGGTGGTCAGTCTAACTTTCAACTCCTGGAACAACTTTTCACAAGTCTCACTCCATACAAAGCTGACTCCCCTCCGAGTCAATCTGGTCAACGGTGAAGCTAACCTGGAGAAATCCTTCACAAACCGGCGGTAATACCCAGCTAATCCCAGAAAACTGCGGATCTCAAACACACTCTTAGGCTGTGCCCAATCTTGCACTGCCTCAGTCTTGGATGTATCAACAGACACCCCTTCCCCGGAAACCACATGGCCTAAAAACTTGACTTCTCTTAGCCAAAACTCACACTTCCCAAACTTTGCATACAGCCTATGGGCTCTAAGCAACTCAAGCACCACTCTCAAGTGTTCCTCGTGCTCCTCCTCTGAAGGTGAATAGATAAGAATGTCGTCCACGAAGACGACTACAAAACGATCCAAGAATTCCCGGAAGATCCGGTTCATCAAGTCCATAAAGACTGCCGGTGCGTTGGTAAGCCCAAATGGCATTACCAGGAACTCATAATGGCCATACCGCGTACGGAATGCCGTCTTCGGAATATCCTCCTCCCTGACCCTCAACTGGTGGTAACCCGATCTCAAATCTATCTTAGAGAAACAACGGGAACCCTTCAACTGGTCAAACAAATCATCTATACGGGGCATAGGGTACTTATTCTTAACCGTAGCCCGATTCAACTTCCGGTAGTCAATACACAGTCTCAAGGCACCATCTTTCTTCTTAGCAAAGAGTGCCGGCGCTCCCCACGGTGAAACACTAGGGCGAACAAAGCCCTTATCTAGCAATTCCTGGAGCTGGACTTTCAACTCTACCAACTCTGCTGGAGCAAAACGGTAAGGTGCCACAGAAATCGGCGCCGTGCCGGGCACTAAATCGATAGAGAACTCAATCTCTCGGTGAGGTGGCAAATCAACAAGATCCTCGGGAAAAACATCCGAGTACTCACAAACTACTCTTGGCAACACAATCTGGATCTCATCACACTCACCACTCTCAAAGCTAGCAAGTAGACCACTAAGCTCATTCCGCCCTCGCGGACCATACCCCGGTGGTACAATACTACCAACCCGGTCTCCCAAGAAATGGAAATACTCCCCGCTCACGGTACAACAAGTAACCCTCTGGCGGTAACAGTCAATAACAGCTCGGTATGACGATAACCAGTCCATACCCAAAATAACATCAAAGCCCTTCATGGGCATGACTACAAAAGGAAACGGAAGCCTATGATCATCAACCTCTATATCACAACCTCTACACCCGTGTTTCAAAATCAACTCACCCCCAATAGGTGACACTACGCAAATAGGAGATGCCAACAATGCTAACTCCAATTCCAACACAGATGCAAATGCAGCAGATACAAAAGAATGAGACGCACCCGTATCAATCAATACACTAGCAACCGAATTGCAAAACAGAAAGGTACCTCTCACTACTGATGGAGCCGGTACAAGGTCCTGCGCGGTAACAGCATACACGCGCCCTGTAGGCCCCTGATCCACCTGCTCGCCTCTCAGAGCATAGGACTGCTGCACTGACTGGGACGACGAAGCCCCCGGATTGGCCCTCGAGCCCTGCACAGACTGAGCTGGCTGAAATCCATGCGTCTGTCTAGAACCAGACGCTCCTGAAGTGGCACTCAACCGTGGGCAATACCTTTTCATGTGCCCAGGCTGTCCACACTGATAACAAGACAAGGGCTGCCCCCTGCCCGAACTCTGACTCTGCGGTCTAGCTGACGAAGAAGCAGCTCTCTGACCCCCGCCCTTCTGCGGGCAAACTGAAGCTTTGTGACCCTGCTGGCCACACTTGAAACAGGTGAACTCTCCCTGATTGCCCCTCCCGGAGCTTGCACTCGGTACTGGGAAAGTCGACCTGGCCAAACCACCCTGGGACGGCTGAGGGTTATAACCCCTCTGCCTCCTACCATCACCCTGTCCCTCTTGGCCCCTCTTGGAGCCTCCATGTTTCTCCTCCTCTCCCTCCTGCATCATCAGCTCCATATGAGCTGCAGCATCCACCAAATGCCTGTACTCTCGAATGTAGGGTCCACCAACTTTCAACTTGAGATCCCACCTCAACTTCCGCTCAAACTCGTAGCAACGGCGCTCCTCTGTCGCCACAAGTTCAGGTGCAAACCTGGACAAGCTAGTAAATGTAGCCTCAAATTCGGCCACAGACAAACCCTCCTGCTTAAGCCGGCTAAACTTATCCCTCAGCCTCTCTCTAGCCACAGCGGATAAAAACCTCTCCTGGAAAGCATTCACAAACGCCTCCCAAGTACCACCAACACGAGCTTTCTCATACTTCCACCATTGACCCGCATCTCCCTTCAGCTGGAAGGATGCCAAGGTCACTTTCAATGCTCCGTCCTCAATGCCTAGCATCTCGAACGTTTTACTCATCTGTTCTAGCCACTCGTCTGCCTTCAGTGGCTCCTTAGGATCCCCAACAAACTCCTTCGGGTTAGACCGGAAGAACTCCCTCTTCAAGAAGGAAGGCCCTGCCTCAGCTGCCTGATTCCCTGCTCTGAGAATACCCAGAGCCCCTGCTATCTCCTGGGCCAAGGCACTCATGGCCTGCTAACCCGCCGGCTCGGCCACATTGGCCTGACCAACCCCCTCCTGAACTGCCGGAATCTCCTCCGGTAGTGGCACCTCCTGCCTCCTAGGCCTACCACGCCTACCACCTCTTGCTCGTCCTAACATCCTAATAAAGGTAACACAGAACGTTAGCACATTCATAAACGTGCCAAAACTAAACACTCACGTCCTAATGCATGGACAACTGTAATCCATTCCACGTAAGCACATAAACACATAAGCACTTACGAATTTCATTTCCGAATAATGATAGTCCCAAGGCGTTACTAGAGTACCGGTCAGAAACAGCATTGATCAAGTGCTTTTCCAACAAGACTCCCAGAAACCCAAAGATCCAATCAACATCCTAGAAATTAAATCCCATACCCAAATAATCACATAAGCATGTTATCACATAAGCATAACAGTACACTTAAGTCTCTATTAAGCGAGACAAACCCATTGTGATCCTAATCACTTCCCACGTACCCAAAGTATTCGAACCCGGTACGCTCTGATACCAAGTTGTAACGCCCTCAAAATAATAACATTAATCCCAACAATATAGACATGCTATGATATATAAAAGGTCCACATCCTTCCATTCATCAGAGTTTTATTACAAAAAGTATCACATGCTAACAACAAAAGCAAATGCCCTAAGGGCTTACAGCTTTCCAAGTTAACACTTGGTTACACAAAAGTAGAGTGCTAACTCATTTACACATAAAGCCCTCGGCTTGAATTTACATGTAATACAACAACAGAAGAGACAACCAAAAAGTCTGTCCGCCACTAGCCTCCCAAGCTAAGTCCTTGGAGGTGGCATACTTCCTGTACCTGAAAATGATGTTCCCATATAGGGTGAGCCACAGCCCAGTAGAAATATGCTAAACCAATTATGAACAATGACTAAAAGATTAACAGTTGATAGATGGTCAACACTTTTACATCCATTCGTAATATAATACAATTCCAAGACACTTAAGTCTATATTTCCTTTCATTTCCATTTCATTCCTTTTACTTGCCATTTCATAACCTTGGCTCAGAACCTGGCCAAACATCACACATGAGACAAACACTCATGCCAACACTTTTCACTTCATCACAGATAAACATAACAGTTATATCAATACTTCCAACGACAAGCATATACGCTCTGTCAATACACTTCTCGATAGGCATACCAGCTCTATCTACGGAGTTCATCCCCTATCTCCTCCCAACAACATCCGGTTTAGAGGTCCATCCCCTATCTTCCCCTAAACCGTAGAGTACATCCCCTATCTCCTCCAACACAACACAATGCATATAAACAACAATTATATACATCACAAATCAACACAATTAATTATCCAAATTAATTAATCAATGTAATTAGGGCATTCTCCATAATTAACATCACAACCCTTAGGTTCCAATTTCCTTAATGTTTCAACATTAATTCCATGTTTCTATACCAAACATGCTTCTAGGTTTATCATAGATGAAAACCCCCAACTTTTGTAAAATAACACAATGGCCCAAAGTTTCCCCAAAATCACACAACAACTTCCAACATATCAAAATGCTAAAATTTAAAGACAAAGCTCATAAAGAGGAGTAGGGTATCCCTACCTCAAAAGATGAGTTCCAAAGGAGAAGGACTCAAAACCAAAATGCTCCAAACACCAAACTATTCGGATCAAAAGAACGCCCTCGACGATCCACACCCTTTTTGTGAAGACCAAAGGTGAGCAAAACACCCTAGCTAGATCAATACTTAGAGAGAAGTTAAGGTTTTTGAGTGAGAAGCTCTGAAAATGGCGTTTTGGGTAAAGTAAGAGAGAGAAGATTAGTCAAAAAGTGATTTAAAATGCCCAATCCCACTCAGTTATACGACAGGTCCGCTCGAGCGTAAGACACTCCGCTCGAGCGTAAAGACACAAAAACATGGTCCGCTCGAGCGCAAAATTGTCCGCTCGAGCGCCAAGACACAGACACAAAGTTCGTCCGCTCCAGCGTAGATACCAGCCCGCTCGAGCTCAGGTCTCCCCCTCCCAGAACTCTCACCAAAAACACACTGCCCGCTCGAGCGCAACATCACCGCTCGAGCGCAACCCGCTCGAGCGCACCAAACCCGCTCGAGCGTAGGAACCACACTTGCAGAAGTTTTGCAGGTGCACGAAATACTGGATGGGTGCATTCTCCGCTCGAGCGCCAAAATCCTCGCTCGAGCGTACAAGCAACAACAACCTCTCCGCTCGAGCGTAAACATCTCCGCTCGAGCGGACCAGCCAAAACCTGGGCAACTAGACTTTGTTCCTAAGCTCAACCAACCTGTAACAAACCTGCCCAACACATCCTATAACTCAAATACAAAGCAAGAAAGGATGTAAACAAGACAATACTCAACTATCAACATCCACGGACACATGTCCGGATCGCTATACAACAGGGGTAAACCCAGGACCGCTATATCGGGCATAGGTACTGGCTGATTCAAAATCATAAAATCCTTTAAACTGGGGTGTAGGAAAAAATTTAACGAAAGGGTCTACTTCTACCCAATCATGGTAGATACCAGGCTTGGTTCCTTTAACTACTACATAGAAAGAAAAACTTTTTGATAAAGGTTTATTTTGGATTTTTGAAAAATATATACTGAGAGAGTTTAGGGCTGAAAGGCGTTTAGCTGGGTGGTTCTGACTGGTCCATAGGTTATCTAAAAGACACTGTTGAACTGGGTCTAACTCGATCCCTGTTAAAGGTCTGAATTTGGTTTTGCCTTCATGAATGGGAAGAGAAAATCCCCCAAAGTTCATGGTCTTGCTGTTCTCCATTATCTGCACAAAAATTAAACTGGTTATCTTCTTTTTCTAAATAAATTTTCCTACTTAGCCAATCTGTTAACCTATTATCACTACCTTTGATATGTTCAAATTCTACTTTATATCCTTGCCCTACTATACAATCTAAAAATTTTGCCCATCTTCTAGTGCTTAATTTACGCTCATTGAGTTTGTTATGGAATCTAACTGTCACGACCACAACCCGCCCTTAGTAGGATGGTGCCGTGATGGCCAGTAATTCCGTGAGTTACCGAAGGCCAACCGATCGAAACAACACAATCAGAGTATAATGTATGGGCTCACAAATGCGGAAGCAAGTAAATCAAATGCGAGTGGTCCATGAGAGCTGTGCTTAGATCAAATGATAAAACATATACAATATGGTTCACATCCAAGTTCATATATAACAAAATACAGTTTACATCTTGATCAAAAGGCTTCTCGGCCGACATATACAAAATACAGGAAATACAAGCCAAGAAGCATGATTTTCAAGAGTTGCCAACGTAAACACAAAAATGCCGACATAAAGACAAAACAGCCGATGTAAGCACACAACTGCCGACGTAAAACAAGTCAGGGCGAGATGCCAAGAGTCCAAAACAAGCTTTGCAAAATAGAACTAGGCGTCTCCGCCGTCCTGCTCATCACCTACATATATATAGAGAGGGTGAGTTTGACAACTCAGTGAACGGTACAAGTAATAAAGGTTTTGCATGAATATAGCCGAAATCCTTCAAGGCAGAACAAACATTCCAACCCATACGAATATTAGCCGAGGTGTTTACAAAACAAGACATATCGAATTTTACCAAAACGAAGGATGAACCGTATTCATCTAACAGGTCTTACAAAACTCAATGGATGTTTACCAACATCGGCGAAATACAAACCAAGATTTAACAAGTCAAGGGATGAACCGTATTCATCAATCAAGTCTTACCATACTCAAGGGATGCTTATTAACATCGGCGACAAGGGACTGTACGATCCGTAATCGATTGTCAAGGGTACTGCGAAAGTTTAAAGTCCTCCAGCACAAGGGACTTGTGTTACTTAGGCCCGTAGCCCTTTTTAACACGATAGCTTTTCAAGTAAGGACCATATCCTTTTTTAACATGCGAAACTTGTGTCACTTAGGCCCGTAGCCCTTTTTGACAAGGTGGTGCTGCGAAAGTTTATAGTCCTCCAGTCAAGGGACTTTCATACTTGGTACTGCAAAAGTTTATAGTCCTCCAGTACAAGGGACTTTTACACTTAGTGCTGCGAAAGTTTATAGTCCTCCAGCCAAGGGACTTTCATTCTTATAACATCAAAACAAGGCTTATACTTGATACATCGGAACGGGCTGATCATTCATGCTCGTCAAATACTTTTATCAAAACAAGGCAAGACAAAGTTTATCCAAATCAGTATAACATAGCTTTATTAAAAGCACCACTCACCTAGATCTTCACGGTGAGGCTCACAGCAAGGATCAAGGTCCTGACAAATCACATGGCAAATTCACATTTTCAAAACAAGCTTCACATATATGCAATAATCTCGGCACTCCCACCGGATCCAAATCAATAACTAAGCAAAACATGCTGAATGACAAGACACTACTTTCCATCTCTTGGAACACACTGGGTATCATAGAGGTCTAGCCAAGGTCCCACACCTCCTCGCCGAGGTGCGGTCCTGAGGCCACATGCAAAACAAAGTCGGGAAAATCTGGGTTTCCCCCCTTGAAGAATGCAAGGAACGAAATCATCAAGAACATCAAGAACATGCATGCTAAAATCATAACTCGGTTATTCAAAACTGAGATTTCAGGCTAAGAGTTCAAAAACATGGACTTGGGTATCCATACAAGAAGACTATGCAAGAACAAACACAAAAACATGGTTCTTGCCTCAAGCTTTCGAATCAAATAAGGTTTTTCTCTCAAGAACACATGAACATGATTTCACTCATTCAAGAACCAACTTCAACACAATGCATGGCGTGCAAAACAAACCCAATCATGCAATGCAACTCGGTAAACAATAAGAACAAACAGAGGAGAGCAAGAATCAAACCTCAAAACTCGAATCCAACGGTTCGATCCTTGAAGGTCAAGCTCGGAACTCTACTCTCTCTCTAAAACTCTTCCTTCTCCCTTGAGAGCTTCTCTCTCTAAAAACAAGGATTTGAGACAAAATCATTTGGTTCCAAGCCTGCCGGCTGTCTTAACACACAGCTCGGACACGTGGCACCACTGGGTTGGTTCAGCTCAAAAGTGACTGATCGATAAGACAGTCTCTGACAAAGCGTACTCAACAAGCTAGATGGCAAGACACATCGGCAAGCAAGGACATCGGCTGGAGTCAAAACTTCGGCACGGGGTAACAAAGACATCGGCTAAGGAGGACGGCACTTGACTAAGCTGTGCCACACCTTGGCCTGGGTGTGCCACATCTCGGTCTAGGCCAAACCTGCCCGAGGACAAGGATCACTAGTACCAAAACATCTCGGCCTTGGTTCCAAACACCTCGGCCCAAAGAGTAACATCTCGGCAAACATGCCGAGGTGGAGATGGAGGTCAACAGATGGCTCCCAAATAGTTCTAAGTACAAGGGTTCAAAGGTGGACTAGACTGAGCTGACCTCGGCCACACCAAGCAAGGAACAAGACCAAGCAAGTAATCAAAGCAAGGCAATCTTAACAAATCAAGACAAGGCAAAACTATCGAAACAGTATAACAAGACAAGATCATATAAAATGTATGCCAAGAATGGCTAAGTCAAATGAGGGTTGTTACACTAACTATAGCCTCACAATCTGTTCTAATTGTAAAAGGTTTGTGCAAAAATAATCTAAATTTATTTATTGCATAAACTACTCCTAATATTTCAAAATCTAAGCTGGTCATGGTTGTATCTTTTTCTTTAAATTTTCCGGAACTGTATCTACAAATGCGTTCTTTATTTTTACTATCATATTTACTAGGTTTGGCTAATAGTATTGTTCCCCATCCTAATTGACTTGCATCTGTTTCCACTACTATATATTCTGATTCTAAGGGGAGTTGTAGGTCTGGTAGCTTTTTACAAATATCTTTAATTTTTCTAACTAAAGCTATATCTTGTTGATTAAAATATTTCTGTCCTGTGGGTGTAGTTTTGCTATAAAGTGGTCCTATTATTTTACTAAGGTTAGGAATATACATTCGTGCATAATTTAAAATTCCTAAAAAAGATTGAAGTTGTTTTGTATCTTCTAGTTTATCTGGATAATCTAAAATTTTCTTGACTATATGAGGTTGTAATCTAATTTTTCCATCTCCTAGCTCCATTCCTAAAAACTCTATGTGAGGTTTATTTAATACCATCTTCTTCTTACTAATTATTATTCCATTATTTATGAATTCTTCTAAGGCTATATACAAATGGTCTATATGACTATTTTTATCTGGACTAAATACTAATATGTCGTCTATGTATACCAGTATAAAACTGTATTTATTAAATACTATCCATCTTGCGCTGAAATATGGAAGGTGCATTTTTTAATCCAAAAGGCATGACTAGCCATTCGTAATGTCCTTGTGGACAACAAAAAGCTGTCCATGGTATGCTTTCTTTTTCCATTTTTATCTGCCAAAATCCTGACTTGCAATCAAATTTACTAAAAATTTTTGCTGTCTGTATTCTATTAATGAGTTGATCTTTATCTGGTATATTATATTTGTCTTCTTCTGTATTATCATTTAATCTTTTATAATTTATAACCATTCTAGCTTTTCCTCTTTTAATCTCTGCATGATTTCTAACCATAAATGCTGCGCTTCTATGTGGACTATTACTAGGTCTAATTACTCCTAAATCTAATAGTTCCTTAATCTGGGTTCTAAATTCTTCTATATCTGCTGGCGTATGGTCTATTTGTGCTGAGGTAATCCTATAGTCTTTATTTTTTATATCTAAGCTGGCTAAAATTTTATTTCTCTCCCAATATTTCATGGGTTGTTCTCCTAAAATTTCTGTTGTTTCAGCTAATCTTATTATCTCATCTAATTCATTTTCTGTTCTTCTGTATATTGGTTTTTTCTTTATTTTTCCTATTTTTGCAAAAATTAATTTTAAGTTAACTATTTCTTGGAAGTCTTCTAAGTTCCAATAGTCTTCCTTGTCTTCAAAATGAAGCTCTTCAAAATCTTCTAACTCATAGTTTTCCATATCTAATTTTTCTAAAGAAGTGTTTGCTATCTCATTAGGTATGTATGTTTGGGCTAACTCTGGAAAAATATTTCTACTAGGGAATAAAAAACTAGCGGGAACTGATTCTACTCCTATGGTACCACCACGCTTCGCACGCAACTCTGATGAATGGGCGATGGTGCTAAGGGCATAAGCTGTTGGCGTATTGACGGTTCGTTTGAAGAAACTGATATTATGTTGGCTGATAAACATACCTCCTTGTAAGCTAAGTATAAAGTTAAGTCCTAAAATGAAAGGATGATTTTGGCGGCTATTTCCTATCCAAACTTGAGGTAATGGGAACCATTCTATGTGCTGATCTTGAGAACCTAGATGATGAAAACTAATCTGAGCGCCATTGATGCAATGTGTGTATGTCTGTTTAGTGCCATCTGCTATGCTAACTAAGGCTGGGGTTGCTAAGGCTGTGCTCCATCCTGGTGGAACTACGTGTTGTTCTATATATGATTTACTGGCTCCTGTATCTATCATGGCATCTATACTGAGGGTTTTTTCTACAAATTTAATTACACAAGAAATTTCAACTAAATTTGACTTAGGTATAACAGGATAATTAAATGGTAAATAGGTATTATCTGGTTGTGTCTGAGAGTATTGACTAAGGGGTTGAGAATCAACTAGGTTGACTAATTCTAAAGAATTCATACGTTCTTCAATTAATTTATCTTTTAAAGGGTATTTAGTATGAAGCTATTCTAACTGTTGTTTGAGCTGCCTATTTTCTAATTCTAAACATTCTATGTCAAAACTAATCTTGGTTTCTATTTCTCGTATTTGTATTTTGAGTTCTCGTACTTGTACTTCTAATTCTCTATTTGCTAGTCGTAATTCTCTGCTTTCTATACTGGTAACTTCTCTGGTATTTTCCAATCTTATCTTATGTGTCATATTTAATTTTTCGAGACAAATTATACAATAAGTTATGCTGCATAATAAACATTGAGCTCTTTTATCTTTAGCTGGAAACCAATTACAATAGCTACATCTAGTAATATCAAATCCTAGTCCTATTTGAAAATTATGTTGACACTCAGTATCTGCATTACATTCCATCATAAAGAAAGTATCTTGAGAAGGAGTTGTTCCTATTTCTTGATTAAGTTGTCCTAAAAGGTTATCTATATCTGTATCACTTTCTGAATCACTATCTGAGCTTATAGCTTCTAATTGATATTCATAATTACTGACTATGCTATATACTTCTGAATCATCACTATTTATGCTGACTATATCTTCTTCTAAATCTTCTATAATATGTAGTCTTTCTATCTGCTTATTAGTATTAGGTTTCTGTCTTTTTGGGCAGGCCTTTGCAAAATGATTGGGTTCTCCACATATAAAACAATTACATTTTTTACTATTGGGTTTTCTAACATATCTTTGTTTTCTTTTATCTTTTTCATCTTTGGGTAATCTCTTATAATTTGTCCTATTAAAGGTTCTACTTTTCCTAATGAATTTCTGTTTTTTCCATGGTTTTCTATATTTTTTCTTCCAATATTTTTCTTTTCTATATTTTCCATATTTTTTTGTATTTTCTCCTATTATATTTATCTTCATATTGCTGAGGAGTATATATTACACTGCTACAAAAACCATAATTTTGTTTTTTCAAATCCTTTTGTATTTTAACTTCTATACATTTTTCTCTGAGTTTATAAAATGTAAAAACAATTCTAGGTCCTATTCCTAAAGTTCCTCTTATATTTAATTCTCCTGTAGCTATTTTTGCTGGTAAACTTGCACAATAAATTGTCCATTTATTTTCTATTTCTCTTCCTAGTTCTCCGGGTAATTTTCTAAAATATTTATTTCCTATTTCTTCGTCAAAACTTTTTCCTGTTCTAGCTGCTATGGCCAAGTATTCTCTACTGAAAGGTACTATATATTTCCAACTTCCTAATGTTATCTGATCTAGTTCAGTTAATGCTACGCTTTGAGCGGAATCATTTCCTCTAGAAGGGTCGTATCCTATAAGTATTTCTTTAATAAAACTGGTGAAATTCCACGGGTTATTTCCTAAATCTTTAAGCTGTTTTATTGTTTCTTCATATTTTCCTTTAAAGGTTAAATAAATATTATAAGCTGAATCTCCTAAAAGTGTCTCCATATATTCCCACATATCTGTTGATTCATAGGGGCTGGTCATCCATGCTTTTACTGCATCTTTTTCCCATCTTTCTATTACTTCGTGCCATACCTGAGGGTCGAATCTGGCTAAGTCTAAAAGGGTTCCTTGATTATTGACTGGCTGTAATTGTATACTCATATCTAATGGTCTACGCTTTCCATAAAACTTATAGCTTTTATTGGGATCTGCATGACTACGTCCTGAACTGGCTAATGGTCTTCTTCCTCCTACTGCATAGTGCATTGGTTCTACGGGATCTTGTACAGTTGGTTGTGGGTTACTAGTGCTCGTGCTTTCTGTATTCATATAAAAAGTGTCTTCTATTTTAGGTTGTTCTGGTATTTTAAATATTTTACTGGGATGTATTATATCTTCTATGATATCATCAACATATTCTGTATGAAATTCTTGATCTAACAATGATACTGCTTCATCATGGGTATCTCCTCTAGCTAAGTATTCTAGATATCTAGTATCCAATATTTTATTCATGTCTTCTAGGGTGAATTTTTCTAAATCTATCTCATCAATATTATATATCTTATTTTGTGATATGGTTTTTTCCTCTGTCATTACATAAAGCTGATTTATTTCACTTCGATTATCTTGATTTTCTTCTCTGTCTATACTACTGAATTCATCATCTTCGGATTTTTCTGGTGCTACATAAGTATACTGAGTAAATCTTACTGCATAATTTCCATCTGCTGCCTGATATAATAAATTATCTTGAGGGGCTAATCTCTTTTGTCCTAAAAAATCTCCTAATTTCCAATCTAGGGCTGCATTATCTTCCGAACTAAATTTTTTAGCTGGTAATGCTTTTATTCCTTTTGTGCCTAATAACTTAACTATCTGGTCATTTGAAAGTCTATAGTGAGTATTACTTTCTGAGACTGCTAAACCGAAAAATCCTGTGCAGACTAATAAATTCTTTTCTCCTTTTTTCATTTTGTATCCTCTACTCTTTATTCCTATTTTTATCTTTTTATGAAAGGTCGAGGTTGGTAGTAAGAAATCTGGTGTAAAATAAACTATTCCTCCTTTAGAATTCATATCTAATTCATAGCTGCCTAAAAGACTTTGTCCTACATCATTAAATCTATCATCATAAAGACATACAAAAACTTTGGTTCCTAAATTTTCTCTGTTTAAAGCCTTAACTCCTACCACTACTAATCCTAAGTGGGTCATTTTAAGGTGTTCACTTACTGCATATTTATAGCTTTCTCTTTCTATTAAATTTAGCGCTATTTTTTCGTCTTCTTGAGTTACACTAATCATCTGTTCAGCATAATGTTTAAATAAATATTGTTTTTTATGAGTTTTACCTAGCTTATACACATATTTAGCTGGAATTAATTCTAATTTTTCTTTCTTAAATTTTTCTATTTGTTGTTCTACATCTATAAACTCTTCTACTTTAATATCTTCATCATCATTACGCTTTTTGCTACTACTACCTTTAATTAGCTGTTTAAACATATTTATTTTCTGTAAGTTCTACAAATAGGTTTCTTTGGTAATTTAAGCTTTTCAAAATATCTAGCTATATCCTCCTCTTTTACCTGAGATTGAGATACGTTGGATTGTCCTTCTATTCCTTTTCCTTTCTGAAGTACTAATTTTTCTAAAGACGCTAGACGATTTTCTAAGCTATGTAGTTGTTCTGATAGGTATTCAAATTTTTCACACAATCTTATTAAAAATAAAATCTCTATATTATTTTGTCTTACTGCTGTTTTATCTGATTGACTTACACCCTGATAGCTACTGATTCCTTCTGGGTTATTATGAAAATCTTCTGCCTGTTTTAGAATAGTCTGATAATCTCTATTAGCTTTTTTATCACTACTCATAAACTAAGATCTTACTAATTTTTCTAAAATTTCTAATTTCTGTTTTAAATTATCTTGAATTTGGTTGATTTGTTCTATTTGTTTAGCTATTTGATTTGTAACTGAAATTAATGTTTCTATTTCTAATCTTGTAGGAAAATTTTCTAAATTTAAATCTATTCTTTTTTGTAGGATAGAACTACACTGATCTTGGATATAATCTAATTTTTTATCTTGATCTTTAATTATACTACGATTATTACGGAGGTGTTCTATGGATGAAATAAAAAGATTATTAATTTTATCTATGTCCTTTTTAATATTTTCTGCAAAATTTATCTGATAATCTATGATACTGTTTAGCTGAGGATTATTTTCACTATGAAGCTGATGTGTAAAATTATTTTCAAAATTACAACGGAAATTATTTTTATTTATGCTAAGGCGATGGTTATGGCTGCTGAGTTCTAAATCTAGATACTCTACTCTTTTCACACAAAATTAACTCCTATTTTAAAATTATTAAAAGCTACTATAATATGAAATTTATAACTAAAATCTCCAAAAATAAAAACTACTCTATTACCATAAGCAAAATGCATAAACTGACTTAAACTGTCCTAAAACCGAACACTGCTCTGATACCATTTTTTTTTGGGGAAGGGTTGAGTTAGTGGTCTACCACTATTTAGAATTGGGCTGAGAATTATCTAATTAATTCTACAGTTATGCTAAAAGATTCTCAAGCTGTTGTATGGCTAATTTTAAGGCTTCTTGTTTTATAGTTAGCTGTCTATTTATCTGAGAAATTTTTAAACTGTAATTTTCTAGAGATCTGTTAGAAGCTAATGATAAAAGAAACTGATATCTAAATTTTTGATCTTCTAATTCTTGTATTAGTTCAGTACTAATTTTAATTTTATTCCTAAGATCTTCGTCTAAGGGCATACACTATTTTGATTTTTTAATTTTATTTCTAAAGTCTACGTCTAAGGTCATACAAATTTTTGGTTTTTTGAAATTCTTTTATGGCCAATATTTCCTTAATATTTCTACTCGGGTTGCTCTCCTTTTATTCTAAAATTCTTTTCTATGGCAAAAACTATTTTTAGGCAATGTTTGTTTTCATTACATGTACTCCCACCTTGAGACTAAGCCTCGTTCAACATAGTATATTTTTATTTTCTAATTTTTACTTTTCCCTTTCTGCCTACAATTCGCCCTCCAACGCCTAACCACGGCTCACACGGGCTCTTCAGCTAAAGTCACTCAGTAACAAAATAGAAAACTGAAGATACTACGAAGGTTCAAAGCATGTAATATTAATGAGCAAACAAGCATTCCATAAACTTAGTTTTCCCAAAAAGAAAATAAATTTTTTAGAATAGAAGAGTTACCCTTTCGAAATATTTAAGGAAAAAGAGAAACTACTCACACTTCATATTAATAAGAAATATACTTACAAAGATTATATTACAGACTCTGAAACTCTGAAAAACTTAATACACTTAGAGGTTTTTGAGAGGGGTTGGAAAATTTACAACGCAGAGTGAAGTGGTGTTTTTTCATTCTGCCTAATCCGTTGGCCAACATGCCAATTTATACAACTTAGAAAAGGAATAAAAACAAAAAAGAAGTTGTAAATCCATATCCATACCACGTCTATGGATTTTCCAAATTCAACACCTATAGACCTATGACTATTAGACTTTGACATGAAACTTTTAATAAGGACAAAATTATATATATACAATTATATGCACATTCGACTCAAGGTACTATTAAATTTTATCAATAAAAGATTAGGATAATGATATCGGGTACTGCTTTGGGCCCCATCGCATATCATTCAATCCTTCTTTTTTGACAAAATTTTGACTTATACAAGACACATATAAAGATTTTCACAGCTTTTCTTTAATAAAGCAAGATAAGGGATATCTACTTTATTAAAGTAGTGAGTGAAGGAAAATCCTTATCACTGACAGACTCAAATAATTATAGACACAAAATATCTACAAAAATCTTTTTGTCTTTTTGTGGCGTACATTTTTCTGATATCTAAGGATAATCTTTATCTTCTATGAATTTTGTCTTTTTCCGCTGGAGCATCAATTATTGATGTCGACCCTTGAATCTTCAAAGTTGGATTTTCTTGGAACGTATTGGAAATGTAAAGAGTCAACAATAGTGGCCTAAACATGTTTCAATATATTATGAGTCTTGTAGTGGGACCCGCTGTTTTTTTTTTTTTTTTTTTTTGGCTTTACCCGTACATTCTGTCTGAGAGGTCGTCCAGGTCTGCTGCTGAGAGTTAGTCGTAAAAGTCATCTCCGTCGTCTCCCATGGGCGGTTCATCGTACCATTCTTGATTCTGTCCTTCAATTTCTGGTGACTCATGAGAAACGCCATGCTGATAGTTAGGGTATCGACTTTCTTCGACAAATGTCTCTTTGCTGAATGGATAACCCGGGATGGCTAAATTACAATGTATCTTCTGATATCTATCTTCACAAACTAGATGTCCGGAATTCCCATTATATGCTAATAGAGAGTCATTAGCAAATTTTCTCCATTTGTTGAGCTGGTCTTTGAGTGGAAATCTTCTACATGGCCAGGGTCTTTTATTGAGAAGTGCTGGGTATCTGGAGGTTCCTCTGAGGTACATCTTATGCTTGGCTGGGTTGCACCATATTCCCTTCCATTCTGGTAGTTTGCTATCTATCAATGCTTCTACATACGGATGAAATTCTTCCATTACACATAGTACTGTGTGAGCAAGCTTATGTCCGAAACTATCTGTCGGATCTGGATCTGTGAAAATTAATCTAGAGACAAAGCCGTAATCTAACAATTTTGAAGCTGTTAGATAACGTGTTTCGCCCCTGATTTCTATCTCCAATGGCTCGAATGTTCCTATATTTATCTGGCAAAGGCAAACACTGAAGTCTAGGTTACACTGACATCTTCCAAAATGTTCGGATCTTCTGTTGCATTTTTCTTCATCTAAACAGGGCTGTTCTTCTTCTTCATAGGTATAGGTCCACTGATAAGCTAAGCCGGGGCAGTCTACTCTTGCTATGGAAAGGTCTTGAAGAAATTGCTGAATAATGACTAGCTCGCTGTTTCTGCTATCTTCGGCTAAGGTGTAAATATAGGGTTTTAGGTCTTCTATTACTTGGCTTTTCTCACAAAGAGATCGAATGATAGAATGCCTGAAGAAATACATTCTAGCACTCAATTGGTCAAATTCCTCACTGGTGAGTTGTTTGATTTCTGGGCTAGGTAAGGAGGTAGGTGTTCTTTCTGGAGCTAATTTTTTAAGCTGATTGGTTAGGGTTCGAATGGTTGCTCTCAATTGTTTTTCTTCGTCTCGGAGCTGGTCTAGCTCTTCACTGACTCTTTTGCCTTTATCCATAATTTTCTTGAAATTTCTGGCAAGGTCTTCACAATGTCTGCACATCTGGAGAGGATTCTGAAAATCTGTCTGAGGGTTAGAACTACTACTACTGCCTGAACTACTGCTTCCAATTATCTGGCTATGTCACGCCCTCAAAATAATAACATTAATCCCAACAATATAGACATGCTATGATATATAAAAGGTCCACATCCTTCCATTCACCAGAGTTTTATTACAAAAAGTATTACATGTTAACAACAAAAGCAAATGCCCTAAGGGCTTACAGCTTTCCAAGTTAACACTTGGTTACACAAAAGTAGAGTGCTAACTCATTTACACATAAAGCCCTTGGCCTGAATTTACATGTAATACAACAAAAGGAAAGACAACCAAAAAGCCTGTCCGCCACTAGCCTCCCAACTAAGTCCTTGGAGGTGGCATACTTCCAGTACCTGAAAATGATGTTCCCATATAGGGTGAGCCACAGCCCAGTAGAAATATACTAAACCAATTATGAACAATGACTAAAAGATTAACAGTTGATAGATGGTCAACACTTTTACATTCATTCATAACATAACACAATTCCAAGACACTTAAGTCTATATTTCCTTTCATTTCCATTTCTTTTCCTTTTACTTGCCATTTCATAACCTTGGCTCAGAACCTGGCCAAACATCACACATGAGACAAACACTCATGCCAACACTTTTCACTTCATCAAAGATAAACATAACAGTTATATCAATACTTCCAACGACAAGCATATCCGCTCTGTCAATACACTTCTAGATAAGCATACCCGCTCTATCTACGGAGTTCATCCCCTATCTCCTCCCAACAACATCCGGTTTAGAGGTTCATCCCCTATCTTCCCCTAAACCGTGGAGTACATCCCCTATCTCCTCCAACACAACACAATGCATATAAACAATAATTATATACATCACAAATCAATACAATTAATTATCCAAATTAATTAATCAATGTAATTAGGGCATTCTCCATAATTAACATCACAACCCTTAGGTTCCAATTTCCTTAATGTTTCAACATTAATTCCATGTTTCTATACCAAACATGCTTCTAGGTTTATCATAGATGAAAACCCCCAACTTTTGTAAAATTACACAATGGCCCAAAGTTTCCCAAAATCACACAACAACTTCCAACATATCAAAATGCTAAAATTTAAAGACAAAACTCATAAAGAGGAGTAGGATATCCCTACCTCAAAAGATGAGTTCCAAAGGAGAAGGACTCAAAACCAAAGTGCTCCAAACACCAAACTATTCGGATCAAAAGAACGCCCTCGACGATCCACACCCTTTTTGTGAAGACCAAAGGTGAGCAAAACACCCTAACTAGATCGATACTAAGAGAGAAGTTAAGGTTTTTGAGTGAGAAGCTCTGAAAATGGCGTTTTGGGTAAAGTAAGAGAGAGAAGATAAGTCAAAAGTGATTTAAAATGCCCAGTCCCACTCAGTTATACGACAGGTCCGCTCAAGCGTAAGACACTCCGCTCGAGCGTAAAGACACAAAACACATGGTCCGCTCGAGCGCAACATTGTCCGCTCGAGCGCCAAGACACAAACACAAAGTTCGTCCGCTCGAGCGTAGAGTCCAGCCCGCTCGAGCGCAGGTCTCCCCCTCCCAGAACTCTCACCAAAAACACACTGTCCGCTCGAGCGCAACATCACCGCTCGAGCGCAACCAGCTCGAGCGCACCAAACCCACTCGAGCGTAGAAACCACACTTGCAGAAGTTTTGCAGGTGCACAAAATACTGAATGGGTGCATTCTCCGCTCGAGCGCCACAATCCCTGCTCGAGCATACAAGCAACAACAGCCTCTCCGCTCGAGCGTAAACATCTCCGCTCGAGCGGACCAGCCAAAACCTGGGCAACTAGACTTGGTTCCTAAGCTCAACCAACCTGTAACAAACCTGCCCAACACATCCTATGACTCCAATACAAGGCAAGAAAGGATGTAAACGAGACAATACTCAACTATCAACATCCACGGACACATGTCCGGATTACTGTACAACAAGGGGTAAACCCGGGATCGCTATAACCTCCCCCCCTTAAAGAATTTCGTCCCCGAAATTAAGAATAAATTTTTGAAAAGCAAGTTTTCCTCTCTTTTAAACAATGTTATACCACAACATTCCACAATCCGACCCATTCCCGGTCATTCCATCTCTTATCAAGAAGCATTCTCTTTTCATTTCAACCATTTCCAACACACATGGTTCACAATTCATATCATAAGCAATAATCATGATACAATTCCATTTCTATAATATAGCCAACACATGCAATATTATAATCAACTCCCATAACAAGGCAAGTTCTACAACATTTACATTAACCAAAACATGCACCATGTTTCTCAATTTAAGACATTTTTAATACTCTTAAATTTCATTACAATTACACAATTGCAATACTTGATTACACGTCAACAAACAAGTCCGGATATTTCTCGCGGACTCCCAATTCACGTTCCCAAGTGGCCTCCTCCACTCTATGATATTTCCACAAAACCTTAACCAAAGGGATGGTCTTGCCATGCAGGACTTGATCCCGCCTATCCAAGACCCGAACCGGTCTCTCCTCATACGAGGCATCCTCATCTACCTCTAAGTCGGTCCAATCCAACACATGTGATGGATCCGGCTCATACTTCCGAAGCATACTCACATGAAACACGTCATGAACCCCGGATAACTGTGGCGGCAAAGCTAAACGATAAGCAACCTCGCCAACCCTCTCAAGAATCTCAAAAGGACCAATAAACCGAGGGGATAACTTCCCACTCTTCCCAAACCTCATCAAACCCCGCCTAGGTGATATCTTCAGAAACACATGATCACCCATCTCAAACTCCAATGGTCTTCTCCTACGGTCAGCATAAGATTTCTGACGACTCTGGGCTGTAACAAGCCTCCTACGGATAAGCTCAACTTTCTCCGTCGTCTCCTTAACCAACTCCGGACCCAACAAAGGTGTATCACCCACCTCGGCCCAACAAACTGGAGACCTACAGGGTCGGCCATACAAGGCCTCAAACGGTGCCATACCGATACTAGACTGAAAACTGTTGTTGTAGGCGAACTCTACCAATGGTAAGTGCCTCTCCCACGTCCCACTGAAATCAAGGACACAACCCCGAAGCATATCCTCGAGGATCTGAATAGTACGCTCGGACTGCCCGTCAGTCTGAGGATGATAAGCTGTACTAAAGGTCAACTTAGTACCCAAGGCACTCTGCAAACTCTGCCACAACCTAGCAGTAAAACGAGGATCTCTATCTGAGACGATCGTCACTGGGACCCCGTGCAACCTCACTATGTCCCGAATATACAAGTCGGCAAGATGATCTACTGAATCTCTCACGCGCATAGGAATGAAGTGCGCCGACTTAGTCAACCGGTCTACAACCACCCAAATAGCATCACTACCCCGCTGAGTCCTCGGAAGACCTACAACGAAGTCCATAGTGACATGCTCCCACTTCCACTCGGCAATAGGCAAGGGTTGTAACAAACCCGCTGGCCTCTGATGCTCGGCCTTCACTTGCTGGCAAGTAAGGCACTTGGACACGAAAACTGCCACATCTCTTTTCATACCCCGCCACCAAAACTGGCGACCCAAATCCCGGTACATCTTAGTACCTCCCGGATGCACCGCAAGGCGCGAATGGTGAAACTCTCGGAGTACTTCCTCTCGGCAAGACTCCGGTACAAACAAACGGTCTCGGTATCTCACACTCAGGTCGGGATACACCGTCAAACCCTTCTCAACCTTCCCACTGGAGATCTTCTCTCGGAGGGATTCTACCTCAAGGTCACCTCTCTGTGCCTCTAACACTCGAGTCACAAGTGTAGGCTGTGCAACAACAGAAAACAAGGCCGCAGCCTCAACGGATTCGCTTAAAAGCAAATCAAACTCTCCAATGGCCCCCAACATCTCCCACTCCCGGATGGCTACACAAGCTACATCACTAATGGATTTCCTGCTAAGGGCATCGGCCACAACATTGGCCTTCCCTGGGTGATAGTGCAACTCGAAGTCATAATCCTCAATAAACTCCATCCACCTCCTCTGCCTCAAATTCAAGTCTTTCTGTGAAAACAGATATTTCAAACTCTTATGATCCGAGAACACCTCGAATCTCTCACCATAAAGGTAGTGCCTCCAGATTTTCAAGGCAAAGATCACAGCCGCTAACTCTAAATCATGCGTAGGGTAATTCTTCTCGTGAATTTTCAACTGACGTGAGCCATAAGCTACCACTTTCCCCTCTTGCATCAACACACAACCCAAACCCTCTCGTGAGGCATCACAATAGACTGCATAACCCAACCCTCTCTCCGGAATAATCAAGACCGGAGCGGTGGTCAGTCTAACTTTCAACTCCTGGAACGACTTTTCACAAGTCTCACTCCATACAAAGCTGACTCCCCTCCGAGTCAATCTGGTCAACGGTGAAGCTAACCTGGAGAAATCCTTCACAAACCGGCGGTAATACCCAGCTAATCCCAGAAAACTGCGGATCTCAAACACACTCTTAGGCTGTGCCCAATCTTGCACTGCCTCAGTCTTGGATGTATCAACAGACACCCCTTCCCCGGAAACCACATGGCCTAAAAACTTGACTTCTCTTAGCCAAAACTCACACTTCCCAAACTTTGCATACAGCCTATGGGCTCTAAGCAACTCAAGCACCACTCTCAAGTGTTCCTCGTGCTCCTCCTCTGAAGGTGAATAGATAAGAATGTCGTCCACGAAGACGACTACAAAACGATCCAAGAATTCCCGGAAGATCCGGTTCATCAAGTCCATAAAGACTGCCGGTGCGTTGGTAAGCCCAAATGGCATTACCAGAAACTCATAATGGCCATACCGCGTACGGAATGCCGTCTTCGGAATATCCTCCTCCCTGACCCTCAACTGGTGGTAACCCGATCTCAAATCTATCTTAGAGAAACAACGGGAACCCTTCAACTGGTCAAACAAATCATCTATACGGGGCATAGGGTACTTATTCTTAACCGTAGCCCGATTCAACTTCCGGTAGTCAATACACAATCTCAAGGCACCATCTTTCTTCTTAGCAAAGAGTGCCGGTGCTCCCCACGGTGAAACACTAGGGCGAACAAAGCCCTTATCTAGCAATTCCTGGAGCTGAACTTTCAACTCAACCAACTCTGCTGGAGCAAAACGGTAAGGTGCCATAGAAATCGGCGCCGTGCCGGGCACTAAATCGATAGAGAACTCAATCTCTCGGTGAGGTGGCAAATCAACAAGGTCCTCGGGAAAAACATCCGAGTACTCACAAACTACCCTCGGCAACACAATCTGGGTCTCATCACACTCACCTCTCTCAAAGCTAGCAAGTAGACCACTAAGCTCATTCCGCCCTCGCGGACCATACCCCGGTGGTACAATACTACCAACCCGGTCTCCCAAGAAATGGAAATACTCCCCGCTCACGATACAACAAGTAACCCTCTGGCGGTAACTGTCAATAACAGCTCGGTATGACGATAACCAGTCCATACCCAAAATAACATCAAAGCCCTTCATGGGCATGACTACAAAAGGAAACGGAAGCCTATGATCATCAACCTCTATATCACAACCTCTACATCCGTGTTTCAAAACCAACTCACCCCCAATAGGTGACACTACACAAATAGGAGATGCCAACAATGCTAACTCCAATTCCAACACAGATGCAAATGCAGCAGATACAAAAGAATGAGACGCACCCGTATCAATCAATACACTAGCAACCGAATTGCAAAACAGAAAGGTACCTCTCACTACTGATGGAGCCGGTACAAGGTCCTGCGCGGTAACAGCATACACGCGCCCTGTAGGCCCCTGATCCACCTGCTCGCCTCTCGGAGCATAGGACTGCTGCACTGACTGGGACGACGAAGCCCCCGGATTGGCCCTTGAGGCCTGCACAGACTGAGCTGGCTGAAATCCATGCGTCTGTCTAGAACCAGACGCTCCTGAAGTGGCACTCAACCGTGGGCAAAACCTCTTCATGTGCCCAGGCTGTCCACACTGATAACAAGACAAGGGCTGCCCCCTGCCCGAACTCTGACTCTGCGGTCTAGCTGACGAAGAAGCAGCTCTCTGACCCCCGCCCTTCTGCGGGCAAACTGAAGCTTTGTGACACGGCTGGCCACACTTGAAACAGGTGAACTCTCCCTGACTGCCCCTCCCGGAGCCTGCACTCGGTACTGGGAAAGTCGACCTAGCCAAACCACCCTGGGACTGCTGAGGGTTATAACCCCTCTGCCTCCTACCATCACCCTGTCCCTCTTGGCCCCTCTTGGAGCCTCCATGTTTCTCCTCCTCTCCCTCCTGCATCATTAGCTCCATATGAGCTGCAGCATCCACCAAATGCCTGTACTCTCGAATGTAGGGTCCACCAACTTTCAACTTGAGATCCCATCTCAACTTCCGCTCAAACTCGTAACAACGGCGTTCCTCTGTCGCCACAAGTTCAGGTGCAAACCTGGACAAGCTAGTAAATGTAGCCTCAAACTCGGCCACAGACAAACCCTCCTGCTTAAGCCGGCTAAACTGATCCCTCAGCCTCTCTCTAGCCACCGCAGATAAAAACCTCTCCTGGAAAGCATTCACAAACGCCTCCCAAGTACCACCAACACGAGCTTTCTCATACTTCCACCATTGACCCGCATCTCCCTTCAGCTGGAAGGATGCCAAGGTCACTTTCAATGCTCCGTCCTCAATGCCTAGCATCTCGAACGTTTTACTCATCTGTTCTAGCCACTCGTCTGCCTTCAGTGGCTCCTTAGGATCCCCAACAAACTCCTCCGGGTTAGACCGGAAGAACTCCCTCTTCAAGAAGGAAGGCCCTGCCTCAGCTGCCTGATTCCCTGCTCTGAGAATACCCAGAGCCCCTGCTATCTCCTGGGCCAAGGCACTCATGGCCTGCTGACCCGCTGGTTCGGCCACATTGGCCTGACCAACCCCCTCCTGAACTGCCGGAATCTCCTCCGGTAATGGCACCTCCTGCCTCCTAGGCCTACCACGCCTACCACCTCTTGCTCGTCCTGACATCCTAATAAAGGTAACACAGAACATTAGCACATTCATAAACGTGCCAAAACTAAACACTCACGTCCTAATGCATGGACAACTGTAATTCATTCCACGTAAGCACATAAACACATAAGCACTTACGAATTTCATTTCCGGATAATGATAGTCCCAAGGCGTTACTAGAGTACCGGTTAGAAACAGCATTGATCAAGTGCTTTTCCAACAAGACTCCCAGAAACCCAAAGATCCAATCAACATCCTAGAAATTAAATCCCATACCCAAATAATCACATAAGCATGTTATCACATAAGCATAACAGTACACTTAAGTCTCTATTAAGCGAGACAAACCCATTGTGATCCTAATCACTTCCCACGTACCCAAAGTATTCGAACCCGGTACGCTCTGATACCAAGTTGTCACGCCCTCAAAATAATAACATTAATCCCAACAATATAGACATGCTATGATATATAAAAGGTCCACATCCTTCCATTCACCAGAGTTTTATTACAAAAAGTATTACATGTTAACAACAAAAGCAAATGCCCTAAGGGCTTACAGCTTTCCAAGTTAACACTTGGTTACACAAAAGTAGAGTGCTAACTCATTTACACATAAAGCCCTTGGCCTGAATTTACATGTAATACAACAAAAGGAAAGACAACCAAAAAGCCTGTCCGCCACTAGCCTCCCAACTAAGTCCTTGGAGGTGGCATACTTCCAATACCTGAAAATGATGTTCCCATATAGGGTGAGCCACAGCCCAGTAGAAATATACTAAACCAATTATGAACAATGACTAAAAGATTAACAGTTGATAGATGGTCAACACTTTTACATTCATTCATAACATAACACAATTCCAAGACACTTAAGTCTATATTTCCTTTCATTTCCATTTCATAACCTTGGCTCAGAACCTGGCCAAACATCACACATGAGACAAACACTCATGCCAACACTTTTCACTTCATCAAAGATAAACATAACAGTTATATCAATACTTCCAACGACAAGCATATCCGCTCTGTCAATACACTTCTAGATAAGCATACCCGCTCTATCTACGGAGTTCATCCCCTATCTCCTCCCAACAACATCCGGTTTAGAGGTTCATCCCCTATCTTCCCCTAAACCGTGGAGTACATCCCCTATCTCCTCCAACACAACACAATGCATATAAACAATAATTATATACATCACAAATCAATACAATTAATTATCCAAATTAATTAATCAATGTAATTAGGGCATTCTCCATAATTAACATCACAACCCTTAGGTTCCAATTTCCTTAATGTTTCAACATTAATTCCATGTTTCTATACCAAACATGCTTCTAGGTTTATCATAGATGAAAACCCCCAACTTTTGTAAAATTACACAATGGCCCAAAGTTTCCCAAAATCACACAACAACTTCCAACATATCAAAATGCTAAAATTTAAAGACAAAACTCATAAAGAGGAGTAGGATATCCCTACCTCAAAAGATGAGTTCCAAAGGAGAAGGACTCAAAACCAAAGTGCTCCAAACACCAAACTATTCGGATCAAAAGAACGCCCTCGACGATCCACACCCTTTTTGTGAAGACCAAAGGTGAGCAAAACACCCTAACTAGATCAATACTAAGAGAGAAGTTAAGGTTTTTGAGTGAGAAGCTCTGAAAATGGCGTTTTGGGTAAAGTAAGAGAGAGAAGATAAGTCAAAAGTGATTTAAAATGCCCAGTCCCACTCAGTTATACGACAGGTCCGCTCGAGCGTAAGACACTCCGCTCGAGCGTAAAGACACAAAACACATGGTCCGCTCGAGCGCAACATTGTCCGCTCGAGCGCCAAGACACAGACACAAAGTTCGTCCGCTCGAGCGTAGAGTCCAGCCCGCTCGAGCGCAGGTCTCCCCCTCCCAGAACTCTCACCAAAAACACACTGTCTGCTCGAGCGCAACATCGCCGCTCGAGCGCAACCAGCTCGAGCGCACCAAACCCGCTCAAGCGTAGAAACCACACTTGCAGAAGTTTTGCAGGTGCACAAAATACTGAATGGGTGCATTCTCCGCTCGAGCGCCACAATCCCCGCTCGAGCGTACAAGCAACAACAGCCTCTCCGCTCGAGCGTAAACATCTCCGCTCGAGCGGACCAGCCAAAACCTGGGCAACTAGACTTGGTTCCTAAGCTCAACCAACCTGTAACAAACCTGCCCAACACATCCTATGACTCCAATACAAGGCAAGAAAGGATGTAAACGAGACAATACTCAACTATCAACATCCACGGACACATGTCCGGATTACTGTACAACAAGGGGTAAACCCGGGATCGCTATAGGCTAACTGGAACTCCACTAGTAGCAAGAACGGTTGACCTCATCTTGCTTAATGTGTCCAGGCAATCTTTAGCTATCTGACTAATAAAGTAGCTGGTTCCTATTTGTCTTCGGGCATAGGTACTGGCTAATTCAAAATCATAAAATCCTTTAAACTAGGGTGTAGGAAAAAATTTAACTAAAGGGTCTACTTCTACCCAATCATGGTAGATACCAAGCTTGGTTCCTTTAACTACTACATAGAAAGAAAAACTTTTTGATAAAGGTTTATTTTGGATTTTTGAAAAATATATGCTGAGAGAGTTTAGGGCTGAAAGGCGTTTAGCTGGGTGGTTCTGACTGGTCCATAGGTTATCTAAAAGACACTGTTGAACTGGGTCTAACTCGATCCCTGTTAAAGGTCTGAATTTGGTTCTGCCTTCATGAATGGGAAGAGAAAATCCCCCAAAGTTCATGGTCTTGCTGTTCTCCATTATCTGCACAAAAATTAAATTGGTTATCTTCTTTTTCTAAATAAATTTTCCTACTTAGCCAATCTGTTAACCTATTATCACTACCTTTGATATGTTCAAATTCTACTTTATATCCTTGCCCTACTATACAATCTAAAAATTTTGCCCATCTTCTAGTGCTTAATTTACGCTCATTGAGTTTGTTATGGAATCTAACTATAGCCTCACAATCTGTTCTAATTGTAAAAGGTTTGTGCAAAAATAATCTAAATTTATTTATTGCATAAACTACTCCTAATATTTCAAAATCTAAGCTGGTCATGGTTGTATCTTTTTCTTTAAATTTTCCGGAACTGTATCTACAAATGCGTTCTTTATTTTTACTATCATATTTACTAGGTTTGGCTAATAGTATTGTTCCCCATCCTAATTGACTTGCATCTGTTTCCACTACTATATATTCTGATTCTAAGGGGAGTTGTAGGTCTGGTAGCTTTTTACAAATATCTTTAATTTTTCTAACTAAAGCTATATCTTGTTGATTAAAATATTTCTGTCCTGTGGGTGTAGTTTTGCTATAAAGTGGTCCTATTATTTTACTAAGGTTAGGAATAAACATTCGTGCATAATTTAAAATTCCTAAAAAAGATTGAAGTTGTTTTGTATCTTCTAGTTTATCTGGATAATCTAAAATTTTCTTGACTATATGAGGTTGTAATCTAATTTTTCCATCTCCTAGCTCCATTCCTAAAAACTCTATGTGAGGTTTATTTAATACCATCTTCTTCTTACTAATTATTATTCCATTATTTATGAATTCTTCTAAGGCTATATACAAATGGTCTATATGACTATTTTTATCTGGACTAAATACTAATATGTCGTCTATGTATACCAGTATAAAACTGTATTTATTAAATATACTATCCATCTTGCGCTGAAATATGGAAGGTGCATTTTTTAATCCAAAAGGCATGACTAGCCATTCGTAATGTCCTTGTGGACAACAAAAAGCTGTCCATGGTATGCTTTCTTTTTCCATTTTTATCTGCCAAAATCCTGACTTGCAATCAAATTTACTAAAAATTTTTGCTATCTGTATTCTATTAATGAGTTGATCTTTATCTGGTATATTATCTTTGTCTTCTTCTGTATTATCATTTAATCTTTTATAATTTATAACCATTCTAGCTTTTCCTCTTTTAATCTCTGCATGATTTCTAACCATAAATGCTGCGCTTCTATGTGGACTATTACTAGGTCTAATTACTCCTAAATCTAATAGTTCCTTAATATGGGTTCTAAATTCTTCTATATCTGCTGGCGTATGGTCTATTTGTGCTGAGGTAATCCTATAGTCTTTATTTTTTATATCTAAGCTGGCTAAAATTTTATTTCTCTCCCAATATTTCATGGGTTGTTCTCCTAAAATTTCTGTTGTCTCAGCTAATCTTATTATCTCATCTAATTCATTTTCTGTTCTTCTGTATATTGGTTTTTTCTTTATTTTTCCTATTTTTGCAAAAATTAATTTTAAGTTAACTATTTCTTGGAAGTCTTCTAAGTTCCAATAGTCTTCCTTGTCTTCAAAATGAACCTCTTCAAAATATTCTAACTCATAGTTTTCCATATCTAATTTTTCTAAAGAAGTGTTTGCTATCTCATTAGGTATGTATGTTTGGGCTAACTCTGGAAAAATATTTCTACTAGGGAATAAAAAACTAGCGGGAACTGATTCTACTCCTATGGTACCACCACGCTTCGCACGCAACTCTGATGAATGGGCGATGGTGCTAAGGGCATAAGCTGTTGGCGTATTGACGGTTCGTTTGAAGAAACTGATATTATGTTGGCTGATAAACATACCTCCTTGTAAGCTAAGTATAAAGTTAAGTCCTAAAATGAAAGGATGATTTTGGCGGCTATTTCCTATCCAAACTTGAGGTAATGGGAACCATTCTATGTGCTGATCTTGAGAACCTAGATGATGAAAACTAATCTGAGCGCCATTGATGCAATGTGTGTATGTCTGTTTAGTGCCATCTGCTATGCTAACTAAGGCTGGGGTTGCTAAGGCTGTGCTCCATCCTGGTGGAACTACGTGTTGTTCTATATATGATTTACTGGCTCCTGTATCTATCATGGCATCTATACTGAGGGTTTTTTCTACAAATTTAATTACACAAGAAATTTCAACTAAATTTGACTTAGGTATAACAGGATAATTAAATGGTAAATAGGTATTATCTGGTTGTGTCTGAGAGTATTGACTAAGGGGTTGAGAATCAACTAGGTTGACTAATTCTAAAGAATTCATATGTTCTTCAATTAATTTATCTTTTAAAGGGTATTTAGTATGAAGCTGTTCTAACTGTTGTTTGAGCTGCCTATTTTCTAATTCTAAACATTCTATGTCAAAACTAGTCTTGGTTTCTATTTCTCGTATTTGTATTTTGAGTTCTCGTACTTGTACTTCTAATTCTCTATTTGCTAGTTGTAATTCTCTGCTTTCTATACTGGTATCTTCTCTGGTATTTTCCAATCTTATCTTATGTGTCATATTTAATTTTTCGAGACAAATTATACAATAAGTTATGCTGCATAATAAACATTGAGCTCTTTTATCTTTAGCTGGAAACCAATTACAATAGCTACATCTAGTAGTATCAAATCCTAGTCCTATTTGAAAATTATGTTGACACTCAGTATCTGCATTACATTCCATCATAAAGAAAGTATCTTGAGAAGCAGTTGTTCCTATTTCTTGATTAAGTTGTCCTAAAAGGTTATCTATATCTGTATCACTTTCTGAATCACTATCTGAGCTTATAGCTTCTAATTGATATTCATAATTACTGACTATGCTATATACTTCTGAATCATCACTATTTATGCTGACTATATCTTCTTCTAAATCTTCTATAATATGTAGTATTTCTATCTGCTTATTAGTATTAGGTTTCTGTCTTTTTGGGCAGGCCTTTGCAAAATGATTGGGTTCTCCACATATAAAACAATTACATTTTTTACTATTGGGTTTTCTAACATATCTTTGTTTTCTTTTATCTTTTTCATCTTTGGGTAATCTCTTATAATTTGTCCTATTAAAGGTTCTACTTTTCCTAATGAATTTCTGTTTTTTCCATGGTTTTCTATATTTTTTCTTCCAATATTTTTCTTTTCTATATTTTCCATATTTTTTGTATTTTCTCCTATTATGTTTATCTTCATATTGCTGAGGAGTATATATTACACTGCTACAAAAACCATAATTTTGTTTTTTCAAATCCTTTTGTATTTTAACTTCTATACATTTTTCTCTGAGTTTATAAAATGTAAAAACAATTCTAGGTCCTATTCCTAAAGTTCCTCTTATATTTAATTCTCCTGTAGCTATTTTTGCTGGTAAACTTGCACAATAAATTGTCCATTTATTTTCTATTTCTCTTCCTAGTTCTCCGGGTAATTTTCTAAAATATTTATTTCCTATTTCTTCGTCAAAACTTTTTCCTGTTCTAGCTGCTATGGCCAAGTATTCTCTACTGAAAGGTACTATATATTTCCAACTTCCTAATGTTATCTGATCTAGTTCAGTTAATGCTACGCTTTGAGCAGAATCATTTCCTCTAGAAGGGTCGTATCCTATAAGTATTTCTTTAATAAAACTGGTGAAATTCCACGGGTTATTTCCTAAATCTTTAAGCTGTTTTATTGTTTCTTCATATTTTCCTTTAAAGGTTAAATAAATATTATAAGCTGAATCTCCTAAAAGTGTTTCCATATATTCCCACATATCTGTTGATTCATAGGGGCTGGTCATCCATGCTTTTACTGCATCTTTTTCCCATCTTTCTATTACTTCGTGCCATACCTGAGGGTCGAATCTGGCTAAGTCTAAAAGGGTTCCTTGATTATTGACTGGCTGTAATTGTATACTCATATCTAATGGTCTACGCTTTCCATAAAACTTATAGCTTTTATTGGGATCTGCATGACTACGTCCTGAACTGGCTAATGGTCTTCTTCCTCCTACTGCATAGTGCATTGGTTCTACGGGATCTTGTACAGTTGGTTGTGGGTTACTAGTGCTCGTGCTTTCTGTATTCATATAAAAAGTGTCTTCTATTTTAGGTTGTTCTGGTATTTTAAATATTTTACTGGGATGTATTATATCTTCTATGATATCATCAACATATTCTGTATGAAATTCTTGATCTAACAATGATACTGCTTCATCATGGGTATCTCCTCTAGCTAAGTATTCTAGATATCTAGTATCCAATATTTTATTCATGTCTTCTAGGGTGAATTTTTCTAAATCTATCTCATCAATATTATATATCTTATTTTGTGATATGGTTTTTTCCTCTGTCATTACATAAAGCTGATTTATTTCACTTCGATTATCTTGATTTTCTTCTCTGTCTATACTACTGAATTCATCATCTTCGGATTTTTCTGGTGCTACATAAGTATACTAAGTAAATCTTACTGCATAATTTCCATCTGCTGCCTGATATAATAAATTATCTTGAGGGGCTAATCTCTTTTGTCCTAAAAAATCTCCTAATTTCCAATCTAGGGCTGCATTATCTTCCGAACTAAATTTTTTAGCTAGTAATGCTTTTATTCCTTTTGCGCCTAATAACTTAACTATCTGGTCATTTGAAAGTCTATAGTGAGTATTACTTTCTGAGACTGCTAAACCGAAAAATCCTGTGCAGACTAATAAATTCTTTTCTCCTTTTTTCATTTTGTATCCTCTACTCTTTATTACTATTTTTATCTTTTTATGAAAGGTCGAGGTTGGTAGTAAGAAATCTGGTGTAAAATAAACTATTCCTCCTTTAGAATTCATATCTAATTCATAGCTGCCTAAAAGACTTTGTCCTACATCATTAAATCTATCACCATAAAGACATACAAAAACTTTGGTTCCTAAATTTTCTCTGGTTAAAGCCTTAACTCCTACCACAACTAATCCTAAGTGGGTCATTTTAAGGTGTTCACTTACTGCATATTTATAGCTTTCTCTTTCTATTAAATTTAGCTCTATTTTTTCGTCTTCTTGAGTTACACTAATCATCTGTTCAGCATAATGTTTAAATAAATATTGTTTTTTATGAGTTTTACCTAGCTTATACACATATTTAGCTGGAATTAATTCTAATTTTTCTTTCTTAAATTTTTCTATTTGTTGTTCTACATCTATAAACTCTTCTACTTTAATATCTTCATCATCATTACGCTTTTTGCTACTACTACCTTTAATTAGATGTTTAAACATATTTATTTTCTGTAAGTTCTACAAATAGGTTTCTTTGGTAATTTAAGCTTTTCAAAATATCTAGCTATATCCTCCTCTTTTACCTGAGATTGAGATACGTTGGATTGTCCTTCTATTCATTTTCCTTTCTGAAGTACTAATTTTTCTAAAGACGCTAGACGATTTTCTAAGCTATGTAGTTGTTCTGATAGGTATTCAAATTTTTCACACAATCTTATTAAAAATAAAATCTCTATATTATTTTGTCTTACTGCTGTTTTATCTGATTGACTTACACCCTGATAGCTACTGATTCCTTCTGGGTTATTATGAAAATCTTCTGCTTGTTTTAGAATAGTCTGATAATCTCTATTAGCTTTTTTATCACTACTCATAAACTAAGATCTTACTAATTTTTCTAAAATTTCTAATTTCTGTTTTAAATTATCTTGAATTTGGTTGATTTGTTCTATTTGTTTAGCTATTTGATTTGTAACTGAAATTAATGTTTCTATTTCTAATCTTGTAGGAAAATTTTCTAAATTTAAATCTATTCTTTTTTGTAGGATAGAACTACACTGATCTTGGATATAATCTAATTTTTTATCTTGATCTTTAATTATACTACGATTATTACGGAGGTGTTCTATGGATGAAATAAAAAGATTATTAATTTTATCTATGTCCTTTTTAATATTTTCTGCAAAATTTATCTGATAATCTATGATACTGTTTAGCTGAGGATTATTTTCACTATGAAGCTGATGTGTAAAATTATTTTCAAAATTACAACGGAAATTATTTTTATTTATGCTAAGGCGATGGTTATGGCTGCTGAGTTCTAAATCTAGATACTCTACTCTTTTCACACAAAATTAACTCCTATTTTAAAATTATTAAAAGCTACTATAATATGAAATTTATAACTAAAATCTCCAAAAATAAAAATTACTCTATTACCATAAGCAAAATGCATAAACTGACTTAAACTGTCCTAAAACCGAACACTGCTCTGATACCATTTTTTTTTGGGGAAGGGTTGAGTTAGTGGTCTACCACTATTTAGAATTGGGCTGAGAATTATCTAATTAATTCTACAGTTATGCTAAAAGATTCTCAAGCTGTTGTATGGCTAATTTTAAGGCTTCTTGTTTTATAGTTAGCTGTCTATTTATCTGAGAAATTTTTAAACTGTAATTTTCTAGAGATCTGTTAGAAGCTAATGATAAAAGAAACTGATATCTAAATTTTTGATCTTCTAATTCTTGTATTAGTTCAGTACTAATTTTAATTTTATTCCTAAGGTCTTCGTCTAAGGGCATACACTATTTTGATTTTTTAATTTTTATTTCTAAAGTCTACGTCTAAGGTCATACAAATTTTTGGTTTTTTGAAATTCTTTTATGGCCAATATTTCGTTAATATTTCTACTCGGGTTGCTCTCCTTTTATTCTAAAATTCTTTTCTATGGCAAAAACTATTTTTAGGCAATGTTTGTTTTCATTACATGTACTCCCACCTTGAGACTAAGCCTCGTTCAACATAGTATATTTTTATTTTCTAATTTTTACTTTTCCCTTTCTGCCTACAATTCGCCCTCCAACGCCTAACCACGGCTCACACGGGCTCTTCAGCTAAGGTCACTCAGTAACAAAATAGAAAACTGAAGATACTACGAAGGTTCATGTAACGCCCCCAAAATAATAACATTAATCCCAACAATATAGACATGCTATGATATATAAAAGGTCCACATCCTTTCATTCACCAGAGTTGTATTACAAGAAGTATCACATGTTAACAACAAAAGCAAATGCCCTAAGGGCTTACAGCTTTCCAAGTTAACACTTGGTTACACAAAAGTAGAGTGCTAACTCATTTACACATAAAGCCCTTGGCTTGAATTTACATGTAATACAACAAAAAGAAAGACAACCAAAAGTCTGTCCGCCACTAGCCTCCCAAGCTAAGTCCTTGGAGGTGGCATGCTTCCTGTACCTGAAAATGATGTTCCCATATAGGGTGAGCCACAGCCCAGTAGAAATATACTAAACCAATTATGAACAATGACTAAAAGATTAACAGTTGATAGATGGTCAACACTTTTACATTCATTCATAACATAACACAATTCCAAGACACTTAAGTCTATATTTCCTTTCATTTCCATTTCTTTCCTTTTACTTGCCATTTCATAACCTTGGCTCAGAACCTGGCCAAACATCACACATGAGACAAACACTCATGCCAACACTTTTCACTTCATCAAAGATAAACATAACAGTTATCTCAATACTTCCAACGACAAGCATATCCGCTCTGTCAATACACTTCTAGATAGGCATACCCGCTCTATCTACGGAGTTCATCCCCTATCTCCTCCCAACAACATCCGGTTTAGAGGTTCATCCCCTATCTTCCCCTAAACCGTGGAGTACATCCCCTATCTCCTCCAACACAGCACAATGCATATAAACAACAATTATATACATCACAAATCAACACAATTAATTATCCAAATTAATCAATCAATGTAATTAGGGCATTCTCCATAATTAACATCACAACCCTTAGGTTCCAATTTCCTTAATGTTTCAACATTAATTCCATGTTTCTATACCAAACATGCTTCTAGGTTTATCATAGATGAAAACCCCCAACTTTTGTAAAATTACACAATGGCCCAAAGTTTCCCAAAATCACACAACAATCCCCAACATATCAAAATGCTAAAATTTAAAGACAAAACTCATAAAGAGGAGTAGGATATCCCTACCTCAAGAGATGAGTTCCAAAGGAGAAGGACTCAAAACCAAAATGCTCCAAACACCAAACTATTCGGATCAAAAGAACGCCCTCGACGATCTACACCCTTTTTGTGAAGACCAAAGGTGAGCAAAACACCCTAACTAGATCAATACTAAGAGAGAAGGTAAGGTTCTTGAGTGAGAAGCTCTGAAAATGGCGTTTTGGGTAAAGTAAGAGAGAGAAGATAAGTCAAAAAGTGATTTAAAATGCCCAGTCCCACTCAGTTATACGACCGGTCCGCTCGAGCGTAAGACACTCCGCTCGAGCGTAAAGACACAAAACACATGGTCCGCTCGAGCGCAACATTGTCCGCTCGAGCGCCAAGACACAGACACAAAGTTCGTCCGCTCGAGCGTAGATACCAGCCCGCTCGAGCGCAGGTCTCCCCCTCCCAGAACTCTCACCAAAAACACACTGTACGCTCGAGCGCAACATCACCGCTCGAGCGCAACCAGCTCGAGCGCACCAAACCCGCTCGAGCGTAGGAACCACACTTGCAGAAGTTTTGCAAGTGCACGAAATACTGAATGGGTGGATTCTCCGCTCGAGCGCCAAGATCCCCGCTCGAGCATAAAAGCAACAACAACCTCTCCGCTCGAGCGTGAACATCTCCGCTCGAGCGGACCAGCCAAAACCTGGGCAACTAGACTTTGTTCCTAAGCTCAACCAACCTGTAACAAACCTGCCCAACACATCCTATAACTCAAATACAAAGCAAGAAAGGATGTAAACAAGACAATACTCCACCACCAACATCCACGGACACATGTCCGGATTACTGTATAACAAGGGGTAAACCCGGGATCGCTATAACCTCCCCCCCTTAAAGAATTTCGTCCCCGAAATTAAGAAAAAGTTTTTGAAAAGCAAGTTTTCCTCTCTTTTAAACAATGTTATTCCACAACATTTCACAATTCGACCCATTCCCGGTCATTCCATCTCTTATCAAGAGGCATTCTCTTTTCATTTCAACCATTTCCAACACACATGGTTCACAATTCATATCATAAGCAATAATCATGATACAATTCCATTTCTATAATATAGCCAACACATGCAATATTATAATCAACTCCCATAACAAGGCAAGTTCTACAACATTTACATTAACCAAAACATGTACCATGTTTCTCAATTTAAGACATTTTAATACTCTTACAATTACACAATTGCAATACTTGATTACACATCAACAAACAAGTCCGGATATTTCTCGTGGACTCCCAACTCACGTTCCCAAGTGGCCTCCTCCACTCCGTGATGTTTCCACAAAACCTTAACCAAAGGGATGGTCTTGCCACGCAGGACTTGATCCCGCCTATCCAAGACCCGAACCGGTCTCTCCTCATACGAGGCATCCTCATCTACCTCTAAGTCGGTCCAATCCGACACATGTGATGGATCCGGCTCATACTTCCGAAGCATACTCACATGAAACACGTCATGAACCCCGGATAACTGTGGCGGCAAAGCTAAATGATAAGCAACCTCGCCAACCCTCTCAAGAATCTCAAAAGGACCAATAAACCGAGGGGATAACTTCCCACTCTTCCCAAACCTCATCAAACCCCGTCTAGGTGATATCTTCAGAAACACATGATCACCCATCTCAAACTCCAATGGTCTTCTCCTACGGTCAGCATAAGATTTCTGACGACTCTGGGCTGTAACAAGCCTCCTACGGATAAGCTCAACTTTCTCCGTCGTCTCCTTAACCAACTCCGGACCCAACAAAGGTGTATCACCCACCTCGGCCCAACAAACTGGAGACCTACAAGGTCGGCCATACAAGGCCTCAAACGGTGCCATACCGATACTAGACTGAAAACTGTTGTTGTAGGCAAACTCTACCAATGGTAAGTGCCTCTCCCACGTCCCACTGAAATCAAGGACACAACCCCGAAGCATATCCTCGAGGATCTGAATAGTACGCTCGGACTGCCCGTCAGTCTGAGGATGATACGCTGTACTAAAGGTCAACTTAGTACCCAAGGCACTCTGCAAACTCTGCCACAACCTAGCAGTAAAACGAGGATCTCTATCTGAGACGATCGTCACTGGGACCCCGTGCAACCTCACTATGTCCCGAATATACAAGTCAGCAAGATGATCTACTGAATCTCTCACGCGCATAGGAATGAAGTGCGCCGACTTAGTCAACCGGTCTACAACCACCCAAATAGCATCACTACTCCGCTGAGTCCTCGGAAGACCTACAATGAAGTCCATAGTGACATGCTCCCACTTCCACTCGGCAATAGGCAAGGGTTGTAACAAACCCGCTGGCCTCTGATGCTCGGCCTTCACTTGCTGGCAAGTAAGGCACTTGGACACGAAAACTGCCACATCTCTCTTCATACCCCGCCACCAAAACTGGCGACCCAAATCCCGGTACATCTTAGTACCTCCCGGATGCACCGCAAGGCGCGAATGGTGAAACTCTCGGAGTACTTCCTCTCGGCAAGACTCCGGTACAAACAAACGGTCTCGGTATCTCACACTCAGGTCGGGATACACCGTCAAACCCTTCTCAACCTTCCCACTGGAGATCTTCTCTCGGAGGGATTCTACCTCAAGGTCACCTCTCTGTGCCTCTAACACTCTAGTTACAAGCGTAGGCTGCGCAACAACAGAAAACAAGGCCGCAGCCTCAACGGATTCGCTCAAAAGCAAATCAAACTCTCCAATGGCCCCCAACATCTTCCACTCCCGGATGGCTACACAAGCTACATCACTAATGGATTTCCTGCTAAGGGCATCGGCCACAACATTGGCCTTTCCCGGGGTGATAATGCAACTCGAAGTCGTAATCCTCAATAAACTCCATCCACCTCCTCTGCCTCAAATTCAAGTCTTTCTGTGAAAACAGATATTTCAAACTCTTATGATCCGAGAACACCTTGAATCTCTCACCATAAAGGTAGTGCCTCTAGATTTTCAAGGCAAAGATCATAGCCGCTAACTCTAGATCATGCGTAGGGTAATTCTTCTCGTGAATTTTCAACTGACGTGAGCCATAAGCTACCACTTTCCCCTCTTGCATCAACACACAACCTAAACCCTCTCGTGAGGCATCACAATAGACCGCATAACCCAACCCTCTCTCCGGAATAATCAAGACCGGAGCGGTGGTCAGTCTAACTTTCAACTCCTGGAACGACTTTTCACAAGTCTCACTCCATACAAAGCTGACTCCCCTCCGAGTCAATCTGGTCAACGGTGAAGCTAACCTGGAGAAATCCTTCACAAACCGGCGGTAATACCCAGCTAATCCCAGAAAACTGCGAATCTCAAACACACTCTTAGGCTGTGCCCAATCTTGCACTGCCTCAGTCTTGGATGTATCAACAGACACCCCTTCCCCGGAAACCACATGGCCTAAGAACTTGACTTCTCTCAGCCAAAACTCACACTTCCCAAACTTGGCATACAGTCTATGGGCTCTAAGCAACTCAAGCACCACTCTCAAGTGTTCCTCGTGCTCCTCCTCTGAAGGTGAATAAATAAGGATGTCGTCCACGAAGACGACTACAAAACGATCCAAGAATTCCCGGAAGATCCGGTTCATCAAGTCCATAAAGACTGCCGGTGCGTTGGTAAGCCCAAATGGCATTACCAGAAACTCATAATGGCCATACCGCGTACGGAATGCCGTCTTCGGAATATCCTCCTCCCTGACCCTCAACTGGTGGTAACCCGATCTCAAATCTATCTTAGAGAAACAACGGGAACCCTTCAACTGGTCAAACAAATCATCTATACGGGGCATAGGGTACTTATTCTTAACCGTAGCCCGATTCAACTTCTGGTAAACAATACACAATCTCAAGGCACCATCTTTCTTCTTAGCAAAGAGTGCCGGCGCTCCCCACGGTGAAACACTAGGGCGAACAAAGCCCTTATCTAGCAATTCCTGGAGCTGAACTTTCAACTCAACCAACTCTGCTGGAGCAAAACGGTAAGGTGCCATAGAAATCGGCGCCGTGCCGGGCACTAAATCGATAGAGAACTCAATCTCTCGGTGAGGTGGCAAATCAACAAGGTCCTCGGGAAAAACATCCGAGTACTCACAAACTACCCTCGGCAACACAATCTGGGTCTCATCACACTCACCACTCTCAAAGCTAGCAAGTAGACCACTAAGCTCATTCCGCCCTCGCGGACCATACCCCGGTGGTACAATACTACCAACCCGGTCTCCCAAGAAATGGAAATACTCCCCGCTCACGGTACAACAAGTAACCCTCTGGCGGTAGCAGTCAATAACAGCTCGGTATGACGATAACCAGTCCATACCCAAAATAACATCAAAGCCCTTCATGGGCATGACTACAAAAGGAAACGGAAGCCTATGATCATCAACCTCTATATCACAACCTCTACATCCGTGTTTCAAAACCAACTCACCCCCAATAGGTGACACTACACAAATAGGAGATGCCAACAATGCTAACTCCAATTCCAACACAGATGCAAATGCAGCAGATACAAAAGAATGAGACGCACCCGTATCAATCAATACACTAGCAACCAAATTGCAAAACAGAAAGGTACCTCTCACTACTGATGGAGCCGGTACAAGGTCCTGCGCGGTAACAGCATACACGCGCCCTGTAGGCCCCTGATCCACCTGCTCGCCTCTCGGAGCATAGGACTGCTGCACTGACTGGGACGACGAAGCCCCCGGATTGGCCCTCAAGGCCTGCACAGACTGAGCTGGCTGAAATCCATGCGTCTGTCTAGAACCAGACGCTCCTGAAGTGGCACTCAACCGCGAGCAAAACCTTTTCATGTGCCCAGGCTGTCCACACTGAAAACAAGACAAGGGCTGCCCCCTGCCCGAACTCTGACTCTGCGGTCTAGCTGACGAAGAAGCAGCTCTCTGACCCCCGCCCTTCTGCGGGCAAACAGAAGCTTTGTGACCCGGCTGGCCACACTTGAAACAGGTGAACTCTCCCTGACTGCCCCTCCCGGAGCCTGCACTCGGTACTGGGAAAGTCGACCTAGCCAAACCACCCTGGGACTGCTGAGGGTTATAACCCCTCTGCCTCCTACCATCACCCTGTCCCTCTTGGCCCCTCTTGGAGCCTCCATGTTTCTCCTCCTCTCCCTCCTGCATCATCAGCTCCATATGAGCTGCAGCATCCACCAAATGCCTGTAATCTCGAATGTAGGGTCCACCAACTTTCAACTTGAGATCCCATCTCAACTTCCGCTCAAACTCGTAGCAACGGCGCTCCTCTGTCGCCACAAGTTCAGGTGCAAACCTGGACAAGCTAGTAAATGTAGCCTCAAACTCGGCCACAGACAAACCCTCCTGCTTAAGCCGGCTAAATTGATCCCTCAGCCTCTCTCTAGCCACAGCAGATAAAAACCTCTCCTGGAAAGCATCCACGAACGCCTCCCAAGTACCTCCAACACGAGCTTTCTCATACTTCCACCATTGACCCGCATCTCCCTTCAGCTGGAAAGATGCCAAGGTCACTTTCAATGCTCCGTCCTCAATGCCTAGCATCTCGAACGTTTTACTCATCTGTTCTAGCCACTCGTCTGCCTTCAGTGGCTCCTTAGGATCCCCAACAAACTCCTCCGGGTTAGACCAGAAGAACTCCCTCTTCAAGAACGAAGGCCCTGCCTCAGCTGCCTGATTCCCTGCTCTGAGAATACCCAGAGCTCCTGCTATCTCCTGGGCCAAGGCACTCATGGCCTGCTGACCCGCTGGTTCGGCCACATTGGCCTGACCAACCCCCTCCTGAACTGCCGGAATCTCCTCCGGTAATGGCACCTCCTAGGCCTACCACGCCTACCACCTCTTGCTCGTCCTGACATCCTTATAAAGGTAACACAGAACATTAGCACATTCATAAACGTGCCAAAACTAAACATTCACGTCCTAATGCATGGACAACTGTAATTCATTCCACGTAAGCACATAAACACATAAGCACTTACGAATTTCATTTCCGGATAATGATAGTCCCAAGGCGTTACTAGAGTACCGGTTAGAAACAGCATTGATCAAGTGCTTTTCCAACAAGACTCCCAGAAACCCAAAGATCCAATCAATATCCTAGAAACTAAATCCCATACCCAAGTAATCACATAAGCATGTTATCACATAAGCATAACAGTACACTTAAGTCTCTATTAAGCGAGACAAACACATTGTGATCCTAATCACTTCCCACGTACCCAAAGTATTCGAACCTGGTACGCTCTGATACCAAGTTGTAACGCCCATAAAATAATAACATTAATCCCAACAATATAGACATGCTATGATATATAAAAGGTCCACATCCTTTCATTCACCAGAGTTGTATTACAAGAAGTATCACATGTTAACAACAAAAGCAAATGCCCTAAGGGCTTACAGCTTTCCAAGTTAACACTTGGTTACACAAAAGTAGAGTGCTAACTCATTTACACATAAAGCCCTTGGCTTGAATTTACATGTAATACAACAAAAAGAAAGACAACCAAAAGTCTGTCCGCCACTAGCCTCCCAAGCTAAGTCCTTGGAGGTGGCATGCTTCCTGTACCTGAAAATGATGTTCCCATATAGGGTGAGCCACAGCCCAGTAGAAATATACTAAACCAATTATGAACAATGACTAAAAGATTAACAGTTGATAGATGGTCAACACTTTTACATTCATTCATAACATAACACAATTCCAAGACACTTAAGTCTATATTTCCTTTCATTTCCATTTCTTTCCTTTTACTTGCCATTTCATAACCTTGGCTCAGAACCTGGCCAAACATCACACATGAGACAAACACTCATGCCAACACTTTTCACTTCATCAAAGATAAACATAACAGTTATCTCAATACTTCCAACGACAAGCATATCCGCTCTGTCAATACACTTCTAGATAGGCATACCCGCTCTATCTACGGAGTTCATCCCCTATCTTCTCCCAACAACATCCGGTTTAGAGGTTCATCCCCTATCTTCCCCTAAACCGTGGAGTACATCCCCTATCTCCTCCAACACAACACAATGCATATAAACAACAATTATATACATCACAAATCAACACAATTAATTATCCAAATTAATCAATCAATGTAATTAGGGCATTCTCCATAATTAACATCACAACCCTTAGGTTCCAATTTCCTTAATGTTTCAACATTAATTCCATGTTTCTATACCAAACATGCTTCTAGGTTTATCATAGATGAAAACCCCCAACTTTTGTAAAATTACACAATGGCCCAAAGTTTCCCAAAATCACACAACAACCCCCAACATATCAAAATGCTAAAATTTAAAAACAAAACTCATAAAGAGGAGTAGGATATCCCTACCTCAAGAGATGAGTTCCAAAGGAGAAGGACTCAAAACCAAAATGCTCCAAACACCAAACTATTCGGATCAAAAGAACGCCCTCGACGATCTACACCCTTTTTGTGAAGACCAAAGGTGAGCAAAACACCCTAACTAGATCAATACTAAGAGAGAAGGTAAGGTTCTTGAGTGAGAAGCTCTGAAAATGGCGTTTTGGGTAAAGTAAGAGAGAGAAGATAAGTCAAAAAGTGATTTAAAATGCCCAGTCCCACTCAGTTATACGACCGGTCCGCTCGAGCGTAAGACACTCCGCTCGAGCGTAAAGACACAAAACACATGGTCCGCTCGAGCGCAACATTGTCCGCTCGAGCGCCAAGACACAGACACAAAGTTCGTCCGCTCGAGCGTAGATACCAGCCCGCTCGAGCGCAGGTCTCCCCCTCCCAGAACTCACACCAAAAACACACTGTACGCTCGAGCGCAACATCACCGCTCGAGCGCAACCAGCTCGAGCGCACCAAACCCGCTCGAGCGTAGGAACCACACTTGCAGAAGTTTTGCAAGTGCCCGAAATACTGAATGGGTGCATTCTCCGCTCGAGCGCCAAGATCCCCGCTCGAGCGTAAAAGCAACAACAACCTCTCTGCTCGAGCGTGAACATCTCCGCTCGAGCGGACCAGCCAAAACCTGAGCAACTAGACTTTGTTCCTAAGCTCAACCAACCTGTAACAAACCTGCCCAACACATCCTATAACTCAAATACAAAGCAAGAAAGGATGTAAACAAGACAATACTCCACCACCAACATCCACGGACACATGTCCGGATTACTGTATAACAAGGGGTAAACCCGGGATCGCTATAGTTCAAAGCATGTAATATTAATGAGCAAACAAGCATTCCATAAACTTAGTTTTCCCAAAAAGAAAATAATTTTTTTAGAATAGAAGAGTTACCCTTTCGAAATATTTAAGGAAAAAGAGAAACTACTCACACTTCATATTAATAAGAAATATACTTACAAAGATTATATTACAGACTCTGAAACTCTGAAAAACTTAATACACTTAGAGGTTTTTGAGAGGGGTTGGAAAATTTACAACGCAGAGTGAAGTGGTGTTTTTTCATTCTGCCTAATCCGTTGGCCAACATGCCAATTTATACAACTTAGAAAAGGAATAAAAACAAAAAAGAAGTTGTAAATCCATATCCATACCACGTCTATGGATTTTCCAAATTCAACACCTATAGACCTATGACTATTAGACTTTGACATGAAACTTTTAATAAGGACAAAATTATATACATACAATTATATGCACATTCGACTCAAGGTACTATTAAATTTTATCAATAAAAGATTAGGATAATGATATCGGGTACTGCTTTGGGCCCCATCGCATATCATTCAATCCTTCTTTTTTGACAAAATTTTGACTTATACAAGACACATATAAAGATTTTCACAGCTTTTCTTTAATAAAGCAAGATAAGGGATATCTACTTTATTAAAGTAGTGAGTGAAGGAAAATCCTTATCACTGACAGACTCAAATAATTATAGACACAAAATATCTACAAAAATCTTTTTGTCTTTTTGTGGCGTACATTTTTCTGATATCTGAGGATAATCTTTATCTTCTATGAATTTTGTCTTTTTCCGCTGGAGCATCAATTATTGATGTCGACCCTTGAATCTTCAAAGTTGGATTTTCTTGGAACGTATTGGAAATGTAAAGAGTCAACAATAGTGGCCTAAACATGTTTCAATATATTATGAGTCTTGTACAGCGGGTCCCACTACAAGACTCATAATATATTGAAACATGTTTAGGCCACTATTGTTGACTCTTTACATTTCCAATACGTTCCAAGAAAATCCAACTTTGAAGATTCAAGGGTCGACATCAATAATTGATGCTCCAGCGGAAGAAGACAAAATTCATAGAAGATAAAGATTATCCTCAGATATCAGAAAAATGTACGCCACAAAAAGACAAAAAGATTTTTGTAGATATTTTGTGTCTATAATTATTTGAGTCTGTCAGTGATAAGGATTTTCCTTCACTCACTACTTTAATAAAGTAGATATCCCTTATCTTGCTTTATTAAAGAAAAGCTGTGAAAATCTTTATATGTGTCTTGTATAAGTCAAAATTTTGTCAAAAAAGAAGGATTGAATGATATGCGATGGGGCCCAAAGCAGTACCCGATATCATTATCCTAATCTTTTATTGATAAAATTTAATAGTACCTTGAGTCGAATGTGCATATAATTGTATGTATATAATTTTGTCCTTATTAAAAGTTTCATGTCAAAGTCTAATAGTCATAGGTCTATAGGTGTTGAATTTGGAAAATCCATAGACGTGGTATGGATATGGATTTACAACTTCTTTTTTGTTTTTATTCCTTTTCTAAGTTGTATAAATTGGCATGTTGGCCAACGGATTAGGCAGAATGAAAAAACACCACTTCACTCTGCGTTGTAAATTTTTCAACTCCTCTCAAAAACCTCTAAGTGTATTAAGTTTTTCAGAGTTTCAGAGTCTGTAATATAATCTTTGTAAGTATATTTCTTATTAATATGAAGTGTGAGTAGTTTCTCTTTTTCCTTAAATATTTCGAAAGGGTAACTCTTCTATTCTAAAAAATTTATTTTCTTTTTGGGAAAACTAAGTTTATGGAATGCTTGTTTGCTCATTAATATTACATGCTTTGAACCTTCGTAGTATCTTCAGTTTTCTATTTTGTTACTGAGTGACCTTAGCTGAAGAGCCCGTGTGAGCCGTGGTTAGGCGTTGGAGGGCGAATTGTAGGCAGAAAGGGAAAAGTAAAAAATAGAAAATAAAAATATACTATGTTGAACGAGGCTTAGTCTCAAGGTGGGAGTACATGTAATGAAAACAAACATTGCCTAAAAATAGTTTTTGCCATAGAAAAGAATTTTAGAATAAAAGGAGAGCAACCCGAGTAGAAATATTAAGGAAATATTGGCCATAAAAGAATTTCAAAAAACAAAAAATTTGTTTGCCCTCAGACGTAGACTTTAAAAATAAAAATTAAAAAATCAAAATAGTGTATGCCCTTAGACGAAGACCTTAGGAATAAAATTAAAATTAGTACTGAACTAATACAAGAATTAGAAGATCAAAAATTTAGATATCAGTTTCTTTTATCATTAGCTTCTAACAGATCTCTAGAAAATTACAGTTTAAAAATTTCTCAGATAAATAGACAGCTAACTATAAAACAAGAAGCCTTAAAATTAGCCATACAACAGCTTGAGAATCTTTTAGCATAACTGTAGAATTAATTAGATAATTCTCAGCCTAATTCTAAATAGTGGTAGACCACTAACTCAACCCTTCCCCCAAAAAAATGGTATCAGAGCAGTGTTCGGTTTTAGGACAGTTTAAGTCAGTTTATGCATTTTGCTTATGGTAATAGAGTAGTTTTTATTTTTGGAGATTTTAGTTATAAATTTCATATTATAGTAGCTTTTAATAATTTTAAAATAGGAGTTAATTTTGTGTATGAAAAGAGTAGAGTATCTAGATTTAGAACTCAGCAGCCATAACCATCGCCTTAGCATAAATAAAAATAATTTCCGTTGTAATTTTGAAAATAATTTTACACATCAGCTTCATAGTGAAAATAATCCTCAGCTAAACAGTATCATAGATTATTAGATAAATTTTGCAGAAAATATTAAAAAGGACATAGATAAAATTAATAATCTTTTTATTTCATCCATAGAACACCTCCGTAATAATCGTAGTATAATTAAAGATCAAGATAAAAAATTAGATTATATCCAAGATCAGTGTAGTTCTATCCTACAAAAAAGAATAGATTTAAATTTAGAAAATTTTCCTACAAGATTAGAAATAGAAACATTAATTTCAGTTACAAATCAAATAGCTAAACAAATAGAACAAATCAACCAAATTCAAGATAATTTAAAACAGAAATTAGAAATTTTAGAAAAATTAGTAAGATCTTAGTTTATGAGTAGTGATAAAAAAGCTAATAGAGATTATCAGACTATTCTAAAACAGACAGAAGATTTTCATAATAACCCAGAAGGAATCAGTAGCTATCAGGGTGTAAGTCAATCAGATAAAACAGCAGTAAGACAAAATAATATAGAGATTTTATTTTTAATAAGATTGTGTGAAAAATTTGAATACCTATCAGAACAACTACATAGCTTAGAAAATCGTCTAGCGTCTTTAGAAAAATTAGTACTTCAGAAAGGAAAAGGAATAGAAGGACAATCCAACGTATCTCAATCTCAGGTAAAAGAGGAGGATATAGCTAGATATTTTGAAAAGCTTAAATTACCAAAGAAACCTGTTTGTAGAACTTACAGAAAATAAATATGTTTAAACAGCTAATTAAAGGTAGTAGTAGCAAAAAGCGTAATGATGATGAAGATATTAAAGTAGAAGAGTTTATAGATGTAGAACAACAAATAGAAAAATTTAAGAAAGAAAAATTAGAATTAATTCCAGCTAAATATGTGTATAAGCTAGGTAAAACTCATAAAAAACAATATTTATTTAAACATTATGCTGAATAGATGATTAGTGTAACTCAAGAAGACGAAAAAATAGAGCTAAATTTAATAGAAAGAGAAAGCTATAAATATGCAGTAAGTGAACACCTTAAAATGACCCACTTAGGATTAGTAGTGGTAGGAGTTAAGGCTTTAACCAGAGAAAATTTAGGAACCAAAGTTTTTGTATGTCTTTATGATGATAGATTTAATGATGTAGGACAAAGTCTTTTAGGCAGCTATGAATTAGATATGAATTCTAAAGGAGGAATAGTTTATTTTACACCAGATTTCTTACTACCAACCTCGACCTTTCATAAAAAGATAAAAATAGGAATAAAGAGTAGAGGATACAAAATGAAAAAAGGAGAAAAGAATTTATTAGTCTGCACAGGATTTTTCGGTTTAGCAGTCTCAGAAAGTAATACTCACTATAGACTTTCAAATGACCAGATAGTTAAGTTATTAGGCACAAAAGGAATAAAAGCATTACCAGCTAAAAAATTTAGTTCGGAAGATAATGCAGCCCTAGATTGGAAATTAGGAGATTTTTTAGGACAAAAGAGATTAGCCCCTCAAGATAATTTATTATATCAGGCAGCAGATGGAAATTATGCAGTAAGATTTACTCAGTATACTTATGTAGCACCAGAAAAATCCGAAGATGATGAATTCAGTAGTATAGACAGAGAAGAAAATCAAGATAATCGAAGTGAAATAAATCAGTTTTATGTAATGACAGAGGAAAAAACCATATCACAAAATAAGATATATAATATTGATGAGATAGATTTAGAAAAATTCACCCTAGAAGACATGAATAAAATATTGGATACTAGATATCTAGAATACTTAGCTAGAGGAGATACCCATGATGAAGCAGTATCATTGTTAGATCAAGAATTTCATACAGAATATGTTGATGATATCATAGAAGATATAATACATCCCAGTAAAATATTTAAAATACCAGAACAACCTAAAATAGAAGACACTTTTTATATGAATACAGAAAGCACGAGCACTAGTAACCCACAACCAACTGTACAAGATCCCGTAGAACCAATGCACTATGCAGTAGGAGGAAGAAGACCATTAGCCAGTTCAGGACGTAGTCATGCAGATCCCAATAAAAGCTATAAGTTTTATGGAAAGCGTAGACCATTAGATATGAGTATACAATTACAGCCAGTCAATAATCAAGGAACCCTTTTAGACTTAGCCAGATTCGACCCTCAGGTATGGCACGAAGTAATAGAAAGATGGGAAAAAGATGCAGTAAAAGCATGGATGACCAGCCCCTATGAATCAACAGATATGTGGGAATATATGGAGACACTTTTAGGAGATTCAGCTTATAATATTTATTTAACCTTTAAAGGAAAATATGAAGAAACAATAAAACAGCTTAAAGATTTAGGAAATAACCCGTGGAATTTCACCAGTTTTATTAAAGAAATACTTATAGGATACGACCCTTCTAGAGGAAATGATTCCGCTCAAAGCGTAGCATTAACTGAACTAGATCAGATAACATTAGGAAGTTGGAAATATATAGTACCTTTCAGTAGAGAATACTTGGCCATAGCAGCTAGAACAGGAAAAAGTTTTGACGAAGAAATAGGAAATAAATATTTTAGAAAATTACCCGGAGAACTAGGAAGAGAAATAGAAAATAAATGGACAATTTATTGTGCAAGTTTACCAGCAAAAATAGCTACAGGAGAATTAAATATAAGAGGAACTTTAGGAATAGGACCTAGAATTGTTTTTACATTTTATAAACTCAGAGAAAAATGTATAGAAGTTAAAATACAAAAGGATTTGAAAAAACAAAATTATGGTTTTTGTAGCAGTGTAATATATACTCCTCAGCAATATGAAAATAAACATAATAGGAGAAAATACAAAAAATATGGAAAATATAGAAAAGAAAAATATTGGAAGAAAAAATATAGAAAACCATGGAAAAAACAGAAATTCATTAGGAAAAGTAGAACCTTTAATAGGACAAATTATAAGAGATTACCCAAAGATGAAAAAGATAAAAGAAAACAAAGATATGTTAGAAAACCCAATAGTAAAAAATGTAATTGTTTTATATGTGGAGAACCCAATCATTTTGCAAAGGCCTGCCCAAAAAGACAGAAACCTAATACTAATAAGCAGATAGAAAGACTACATATTATAGAAGATTTAGAAGAAGATATAGTCAGCATAAATAGTGATGATTCAGAAGTATATAGCATAGTCAGTAATTATGAATATCAATTAGAAGCTATAAGCTCAAATAGTGATTCAGAAAGTGATACAGATATAGATAACCTTTTAGGACAACTTAATCAAGAAATAAGAACAACTCCTTCTCAAGATACTTTCTTTATGATGGAATGTAATGCAGATACTGAGTGTCAACATAATTTTCAAATAGGACTAGGATTTGATACTACTAGATGCAGCTATTGTAATTGGTTTCCAGCTAAAGATAAAAGAGCTCAATGTTTATTATGCAGCATAACTTATTGTATAATTTGTCTCGAAAAATTAAATATGACACATAAGATAAGATTGGAAAATACCAGAGAAGATACCAGTATAGAAAGCAGAGAATTACGACTAGCAAATAGAGAATTAGAAGTACAAGTACGAGAACTCAAAATACAAATACGAGAAATAGAAACCAAGACTAGTTTTGACATAGAATGTTTAGAATTAGAAAATAGGCAGCTCAAACAACAGTTAGAACAGCTTCATACTAAATACCCTTTAAAAGATAAATTAATTGAAGAACATATGAATTCTTTAGAATTAGTCAACCTAGTTGATTCTCAACCCCTTAGTCAATACTCTCAGACACAACCAGATAATACCTATTTACCATTTAATTATCCTGTTATACCTAAGTCAAATTTAGTTGAAATTTCTTGTGTAATTAAATTTGTAGAAAAAACCCTCAGTATAGATGCCATGATAGATACAGGAGCCAGTAAATCATATATAGAACAACACGTAGTTCCACCAGGATGGAGCACAGCCTTAGCAACCCCAGCCTTAGTTAGCATAGCAGATGGCACTAAACAGACATACACACATTGCATCAATGGCGCTCAGATTAGTTTTCATCATCTAGGTTCTCAAGATCAGCACATAGAATGGTTCCCATTACCTCAAGTTTGGATAGGAAATAGCCGCCAAAATCATCCTTTCATTTTAGGACTTAACTTTATACTTAGCTTACAAGGAGGTATGTTTATCAGCCAACATAATATCAGTTTCTTCAAACGAACCGTCAATACGCCAACAGCTTATGCCCTTAGCACCATCGCCCATTCATCAGAGTTGCGTGCGAAGCGTGGTGGTACCATAGGAGTAGAATCAGTTCCCGCTAGTTTTTTATTCCCTAGTAGAAATATTTTTCCAGAGTTAGCCCAAACATACATACCTAATGAGATAGCAAACACTTCTTTAGAAAAATTAGATATGGAAAACTATGAGTTAGAAGATTTTGAAGAGCTTCATTTTGAAGACAAGGAAGACTATTGGAACTTAGAAGACTTCCAAGAAATAGTTAACTTAAAATTAATTTTTGCAAAAATAGGAAAAATAAAGAAAAAACCAATATACAGAAGAACAGAAAATGAATTAGATGAGATAATAAGATTAGCTGAAACAACAGAAATTTTAGGAGAACAACCCATGAAATATTGGGAGAGAAATAAAATTTTAGCCAGCTTAGATATAAAAAATAAAGACTATAGGATTACCTCAGCACAAATAGACCATACGCCAGCAGATATAGAAGAATTTAGAACCCAGATTAAGGAACTATTAGATTTAGGAGTAATTAGACCTAGTAATAGTCCACATAGAAGCGCAGCATTTATGGTTAGAAATCATGCAGAGATTAAAAGAGGAAAAGCTAGAATGGTTATAAATTATAAAAGATTAAATGATAATACAGAAGAAGACAAAGATAATATACCAGATAAAGATCAACTCATTAATAGAATACAGACAGCAAAAATTTTTAGTAAATTTGATTGCAAGTCAGGATTTTGGCAGATAAAAATGGAAAAAGAAAGCATACCATGGACAGCTTTTTGTTGTCCACAAGGACATTACGAATGGCTAGTCATGCCTTTTGGATTAAAAAATGCACCTTCCATATTTCAGCGCAAGATGGATAGTATATTTAATAAATACAGTTTTATATTGGTATACATAGACGACATATTAGTATTTAGTCCAGATAAAAATAGTCATATAGACCATTTGTATATAGCCTTAGAAGAATTCATAAATAATGGAATAATAATTAGTAAGAAGAAGATGGTATTAAATAAACCTCACATAGAGTTTTTAGGAATGGAGCTAGGAGATGGAAAAATTAGATTACAACCTCATATAGTCAAGAAAATTTTAGATTATCCAGATAAACTAGAAGATACAAAACAACTTCAATCTTTTTTAGGAATTTTAAATTATGCACGAATGTATATTCCTAACCTTAGTAAAATAATAGGACCACTTTATAGCAAAACTACACCCACAGGACAGAAATATTTTAATCAACAAGATATAGCTTTAGTTAGAAAAATTAAAGATATTTGTAAAAAGCTACCAGACCTACAACTCCCCTTAGAATCAGAATATATAGTAGTAGAAACAGATGCAAGTCAATTAGGATGGGGAACAATACTATTAGCCAAACCTAGTAAATATGATAGTAAAAATAAAGAACGCATTTGTAGATACAGTTCCGGAAAATTTAAAGAAAAAGATACAACCATGACCAGCTTAGATTTTGAAATATTAGGAGTAGTTTATGCAATAAATAAATTTAGATTATTTTTGCACAAACCTTTTACAATTAGAACAGATTGTGAGGCTATAGTTAGATCCCATAACAAACTCAATGAGCGTAAATTAAGCACTAGAAGATGGGCAAAATTTTTAGATTGTATAGTAGGGCAAGGATATAAAGTAGAATTTGAACATATCAAAGGTAGTGATAATAGGTTAACAGATTGGCTAAGTAGGAAAATTTATTTAGAAAAAGAAGATAACCAGTTTAATTTTTGTGCAGATAATGGAGAACAGCAAGACCATGAACTTTGGGGGATTTTCTCTTCCCATTCATGAAGGCAGAACCAAATTCAGACCTTTAACAGGGATCGAGTTAGACCCAGTTCAACAGTGTCTTTTAGATAACCTATGGACCAGTCAGAACCACCCAGCTAAACGCCTTTCAGCCCTAAACTCTCTCAGTATATATTTTTCAAAAATCCAAAATAAACCTTTATCAAAAAGTTTTTCTTTCTATGTAGTAGTTAAAGGAACCAAGCCTGGTATCTACCATGATTGGGTAGAAGTAGACCCTTTAGTTAAATTTTTTCCTACACCCCAGTTTAAAGGATTTTATGATTTTGAATCAGCCAGTACCTATGCCCGAAGACAAATAGGAACCAGCTACTTTATTAGTCAGATAGCTAAAGATTACCTGGACACATTAAGCAAGATGAGGTCAACCGTTCTTGCTACTAGTGGAGTTCCAGTTAGCCAGATAATTGGAAGCAGTAGTTCAGGCAGTAGTAGTAGTTCTAACCCTCAGACAGATTTTCAGAATCCTCTCCAGATGTGCAGACATTGTGAAGACCTTGCCAGAAATTTCAAGAAAATTATGGATAAAGGCAAAAGAGTCAGTGAAGAGCTAGACCAGCTCCGAGACGAAGAAAAACAATTGAGAGCAACCATTCGAACCCTAACCAATCAGCTTAAAAAATTAGCTCCAGAAAGAACACCTACCTCCTTACGTAGCCCAGAAATCAAACAACTCACCAGTGAGGAATTTGACCAATTGAGTGCTAGAATGTATTTCTTCAGGCATTCTATCATTCGATCTCTTTGTGAGAAAAGCCAAGTAATAGAAGACCTAAAACCCTATATTTACACCTTAGCCGAAGATAGCAGAAACAGCGAGCTAGTCATTATTCAGCAATTTCTTCAAGACCTTTCCATAGCAAGAGTAGACTGCGCCGGCTTAGCTTATCAGTGGACCTATACCTACGAAGAAGAAGAACAGCCCTGTTTAGATGAAGAAAAATGCAACAGAAGATCCGAACATTTTGGAAGATGTCAGTGTAACCTAGACTTCAGTGTTTGCCTTTGCCAGATAAATGTAGGAACATTCGAGCCATTGGAGATAGAAATCAGGGGCGAAACACGTTATCTAACAGCTTCAAAATTGTTAGATTACGGCTTTGTCTCTAGATTAATTTTCACAGATCCAGATCAGACAGATAGTTTCGGACATAAGCTTGCTCACACAGTACTATGTGTAATGGAAGAATTTCATCCGTATGTAGAAGCATTGATAGATAGCAAACTACCAGAATGGAAGGGAATATGGTGCAACCCAGCCAAGCATAAGATGTACCTCAGAGGAACCTCCAGATACCCAGCACTTCTCAATAAAAGACCCTGGCCATGTAGAAGATTTCCACTCAAAGACCAGCTCAACAAATGGAGAAAATTTGCTAGTGACTCTCTATTAGCATATAATGGGAATTCCGGACATCTAGTTTGTGAAGATAGATATCAGAAGATACATTGTAATTTAGCCATCCCGGGTTATCCATTCAGCAAAGAGACATTTGTCGAAGAAAGTCGATACCCTAACTATCAGCATGGCGTTTCTCATGAGTCACCAGAAATTGAAGGACAGAATCAAGAATGGTACGATGAACCGCCCATGGGAGACGACGGAGATGACTTTTACGACCAACTCTCAGCAGCAGACCTGGACGACCTCTCAGACAGAATGTACGGGTAAAGCCAAAAAAAAAAAAAAAAAAAAAAAAAAAACAGCGGGTCCCATTAATAAAAAAATATTTACTAAACTTAATATTTTAAATAATTATTAAAATAGACTTTTTAATAATTCTCTAAAAAAAAGTTACTTTCAAATATTAATCATTATTCAATTCTTAGTCATGTTAAATTATTATTATTTCTTTTTTTGGTACATCGGAAGATAAATTATTATTATTCAAAGACGATAGATACTTTGTGCTTGTTTAGCATAATTTATAAAAGACAAAAAATTACTAAAAAAGTCAAAAAATTATCACTATTTACCAAAAAAGTACAAAAAAAAAAATACAAGCCAAAATTGTACCCTCCAGTGATGGTACAAGCTCACGTGTGGGCCCGTGGGGGTACTTTTCATATATCTTATGAAAAAATTATATATATATATATTTATTAAACAGGAGGGTACTGTTGGACCCGTGGGGGCTACTCACGGGTCTTGATTCGATAATCTGAACCATTTAATATGTAGAACTCATCGAGTACTATATGTCTGTGAAAATCACGTTGATTAAATAGCGATAGCTATGTGATCTAATCAAATGTTTGTCAACCGTTTACTTTTCACCGTCCATTTTTTCATAGAAAACTGATTTGATCACATAGTTATCGATATTCGATCAAAGTGATTTTTTACAAGTATATAGTACTCGACGAGTTCTACATATTGATCAGTTTGAATTATCAAAACGGGACCCGTTGTAGGCCCCCACGGGCCCAACAGTACCTGGGAAGCCTCATCATATATATATATGTGTGTGTGTGTGTTCTGAAGGCACCAGCGCATTTCAAAGCAATCCGCACTAGTCCTTCAATCAGCACTGTCAGTATGCATAGGGCATAGGGGTGATACAGTAATTTTGCTATTTTATATAATATTTTAATACACATTTTTTCATAAAAAGTCAAAAATTTATCCCAAACAATCATTTTTTTTCCTCTACTTTTTTATTCAAAAAGTCAAAAAGCACACTTATATAGTTCATCCCAAACAACCCCATTTAGGACTGAAAAGTCTCGTTTGGAAGGGCCTTTTTGACTTTTGACTTTTTGTGAGACAAAAAATGTAATGATTATGAATTGGATGTAATGTTTTGTCTTATTGGGCTAAAAAGCCTATTTTGTCTTTTTATGGTCAAAATAACCCCAAATCCAACCCAACCTAACCCTTCTTTCCAAACGAAGTCTTATTTATTTATCAAAAAATGTTTAAGAGCTCTAAATAAGGAACTCTAAAGGGAGTTTTAAAGGTGGGTCTCACCTTATGATTTGATATTTTGGCTTGTAATGTTGCATATATTTTTTTTTTTTTGAAAAATGCTTTAGACCACTAATGACGTGACGTTGACGTAGACCCCACCACTGATGTGATAGTTAAGCCTTTTTTTTTTTTTTCTTTTCTTTTCTTGCACTGCTAGCTCATTGGAGCTGGCATTAGTGTTGCAAATTTAGAGCACTGTTTATTTATTTATTTATTTTTATGTATTGCCACATTACTAGAGTTGACATTAGAGCTCCAACTCTAGTGCTCTCTATCATCACTCAAAAATTACCTATATGTCCCATGTTACTCATTTGTTTATATAATTTGCTTATAAGTAATATTAGAAATCTCAAAAAATTTATCAAATATCTCATATTTTTAGAGCCTTTAACATTTTTATTTGCTTATTTGTATAAATTATGACAACCATCAATAACAATTTTTTCAACGATTATCCAAGGAGTGTTCGATGGTGTTGGTGTGTGAAAGGGTAAAAATGAAAAGAATTTTTTTTATAATAATAATTTGTTTTTTTCATAATTTTTTATTATTATCATGTCATTTACTAACAAAATAGATCAATTTTTGAACCTAATATCATAAATATCCATAAAAATGAATTTTTTACTATTTTTTCCCCTAAAATTTTACTTTAACTGGAAAGAAAAATTTATGACATGAAAAGTCATGTAACAAATATTAAATATAATGATTTTATAAAAGGAAAATAATATATAAACTAGGAGTAATTTCGGATCGGGTAGGGTTGAGTAGCATTCCATTCGCCATCAGTTTAAAATTAGGCAGATTGAAAAAAATTAATCCACATCCATCCATCGGTTTGGTAGAAGCGGATTGAATGGGCCATGTAGATTAGCGAATGGATGCGATCAGTTTGGTGGTTTGAACTTTACAAATTTTGGACATTTTTTTTGAATTATAATTCATAACTTTTACAATTTTCAATAATTAGTAATCTAAAAAAATATGTTTTATTTATTTATAATAAGTCATGACACCACGCATATATATTTTTAAGGTATTATTTTTCATTTTCATAAAAATATGTTTTATTATTTCTACTCTATGTTATTACTTGTTAGCAGTTTCTTTCTCTTTCTTTTTTTTTTTTTTTTAAACTTTATCTACGAGCGGATTGGGTTCATATGGGTGCGAGATAGTTGATCCGCCATCCGAACCTTATCCACGGATTTTGAAATATTTCATCCACATCCATTTGCTGAAAGACACGCATTCCTCCAACATCAATTGAATTTAGTTGGTTCGATCGAGTTGAGCAGGTTGGCCGACTCCATGATCACCCCTAATATAAACCCATTTTTTAGACTCATTTTATAAACTCAATGATGTGTAAGTGATATGATTGGTAGATGATTAGAGAAGATATGAGAAAGAACATTACCTTTAATATTCTAATTGATTATTGTTATCCCAGATAGGCAACCCAAGAGGGAGGGTGAATTGGGTTATTAAAAATTTAACAGTATTAAAATTAACACAATATTTAGAATTTTAATAAATAAAAAAACAGAATAATAATTATCAATATAAACGTAAGAGAGATAGGGAGAGAAAATCAAACACTGCGATTTATAGTGGTTCGGCACGCCGGCCTACGTCTACTCCCCAAGGAACCTCCTTGAGAATTTCTTTACTATCAATCGAATAAGTACACCACCAAGCTTGTGGATTTGGCACAGGACTTACTCTTATCTATTGAGCCTCACTCAACAATAAAAGTCTTACCCTTACAAAATCTCTCTAAAAATAAGGAATAAGAATAAGGGTAATTTAAACCCTCTTTTACAATAATTCTCTCACAAAGAGTAGATATGAAAGTGTATCAACAAATGCTAGACTTAGATCTGAAAGTGAAAGAGCAGAATACAATTTGAAGCTCACAGAAAATTTTCTCTTCAAGTTCTTGGTTCTTCTCCACATCCAACACTTCTATTTATACACAAAAATATACCCGCTAGACGCTCCTTGCTGACGTCATGGCTTACATAAGCACGCTCCTAACGTCATGGCTTACATCAACACGCTCCTGATGTCATGGCTTACATAAGCAGACTCTTGATGTCATGGCTTACATAAGCACACTCTTGATGTCATTGCTTACATAAGCACACTCCTTGATTTTAAATAGTCAGCAAATGATAATAATTAAAAAGTAAGACTAATTTTTTTTTTTCTTTTTGTTTTTTCAAACATGGAGCCACCATTTTTGTAGACAATTTTAATACAAAGTTCACAATTTTTTAAACAAACAAATGATTTGCTCCATCTTGTTTATAATATATATATATATGCACACATATATAACTCCATCTTTTTCTTCTTGTTTGAATATGATATAATCAATGTAGTGTAGTGTGATATGATATAATCAATGTAGTGTAAAAAATTTAATAGCGCACGTGATGTATTCTATTTATATAATGTTGTAATCAAATATTTGCATACAGAAAAATCTCTTTAATAATATTTATGATGGATCTGAAAATATATTCCCTCTTTAAAATATTATGTATGTTGTAGAGATTTACCACTACACATTTGGATATATCATTTTTTTCAAAAGAAGACAACTCATTAATACAACCAATTAATAATTTTTGTCAAAATAATATAATTAATCAATTTTAATTTTGTCAAAAAGTAAATAGTGATTAGCCTAAATTTTCAAAAAGTGAATAGTAAAGTTTTCAAAAATATTTTTATTTTGTGTCAAATAATATGTATATTAGAAAGATCCAAATTGTTACAAATAATATTTTAGACATCATCAAAATTAAATAATCAAAATTAAATAATATGATTAACAATCTCCCCCTTTTTGATGATGGCAATATTTGTATGGATTTGACACAAAATAACATTGACAAAATATTTGATAACCCTACAACATATAATTTTCAAAAGTAATCATATTTTTTCTCCCCCTTTGACATCATCAAAATAAAGATGAAGATAAGAAACAAACACATTTGATACAATAATATGAGCGGCCAAAAATAAAATAATGGGCCTTCTGTCTTGTCGAAATCATTGTGGGGATTTTGGAGCATCTCGAGCGCAGGAAATATGGACAAACAAAAGATTTGAGCAGATATAGCAGATATGCATCGAGTAATGGAGCAATGGAGTGTATAAAAAGTGACATAGATCAGATGCAAAGATACAAAATCATCAAGTGTTTGAGAGAAAAATTTGTTTTAGCTTCTTTTGTAATCATGTCATTCCTTACCTTGTCTATCAATGAGTCGGAGTTGCATGAGGTGCCTGTAATACAGGCAAATGAGAGAGTACCAGTGACGCAGGCACATGCTATGCCTGTAAATGAGGGTTCTAGTGTTATTGGTAATCGAAATGATTTCGATGCTATTAATAACACTATGGCTCTTAGTACACAGGCCATGACTGCAGTTTCCAATATGGCGCGACGATTACAAGCAAGAGTACAAGAAAATCAGCAATGGAGAGATGAGGTGTGCTTGTTAAAACAACAAGTAGTTAATATGTGTAAGGAGAAGAAAGAGCTAAAAAGGAAAAATGCACAGTTGGAGAATGCAGTGCATTATTATGCAACGGTGATAATGCCAAGACTCACAGAAATCGAAAATAGGGAGAGACATGTAAAAGAGGCTCATGAAAAGTTGTTAAGAGAAGTGAAAAAGAAAAAATCTGTGAAGCCTTCTGAAAATTTACATGTAATCGAGTAATATTTTCTTTTTCTGAAATAAAATTTTGAGCATTTCTTCCGTTTTTATTTATTTATGTTATTGTTATTATTATTATTAAAATTTTATTTATTTATTTATTTATTTTAATTCTGTTTTTGCACAAAAAAAATTTGTTTGTTGGTGCAAATAAGGAGTATGGCAGAAAAAAATATGATATATATACTCCCCCCTAAAATTATGCACAGAATATACACACGCCAATTTTTTATTTTTATTTTTATTTTTATTTTTATTATTTTTTTTTTATGTATTTTTATAATGATTGTTAATCTCAAAATATATGAGTCTCCCCCTGAATTAATGCACTAAAAATTACATAAATTTGAAAAAATAAATTACCAATCTATAATACCAAGGGCCCTTAAGATCCGGCCATAAACAACTATACTAAGTGCACTAGCATAAAAGGAGAAAATAAAAATAAAAATAATTTCTTCAGACAAGGTAGAAGCGGCCATTATTAAATCCAAGAGAATTTGGAGCACATATAACAAGTAAAAAAATATAACACAGTGCAATAAGAATTTTAACATGTTGATTGGTAATGACCTTGATGATCGGAAGAAATGGAGAAGATTGGGTAGATCGGTGGCGAATTTTTGTAGATCGGCAATGGATCTTGATGGATCAGTCATGGATCTTGATGGATCGGTGATGGAGCTTGATGAATCGGTAACGATGGTGATGCAGATTTCGGGTGGAGAAGTGATGGAGTTCGGTGGATTGGTGAGGGATTTGGGTGGATGATGGTAGTGATGAGAGTGATGGATGATTTTGTGGATGATGGAGATGGTTGTAGATGATGGTGAGCATGGAGATGGAGTCGGCTGAGGATGTGAAGAAGAAGAGGAAAGCGAGAGACCAAGAGAAAGAGAAAAAAGAGAGAGTAAGGGAGAGAGTGGGTAGACGGATCGGGAGAGAGAGAGAGAGAAAAATTATATATATAAATATATGTATATTATTATTGTTATTATTATTTTTTATAATAATTATTATTATTACTATAGTTATTTTATTTAATTATTTAAAAAAAATTTAATATAAACATTATATTGGAGTATTCATCATACCAAGTTCTGTTCTAATATAACAAAATTGTTCTTCATTTAGAGGCTTGGTAAATATGTCAGCTAATTGACGATTTGTAGGCACAAATTCGAGTTCAATGTCACCTTTAAGTACATGATCTCTTAGAAAATGATGCCTTATTTCAATGTGTTTAGTGCGTGAGTGCTGAATAGGATTTTTTGAAAGGTTAATGGCACTTGTGTTGTCACATTTTATAGGAATATGATCATAGTGAAGTCCAAAATCTTGAAGTTGTTGTTTCATCCAAAGCAATTGTGCACAACACCCAGCAGCGGCAATGTATTCTGCTTCAGCAGTTGACAGAGCCACTGAGTTTTGTTTTTTGCAAAACCAGGAAGTGAGTGAGTGTCCAAGAAAATGACAAGTACCACTAGTGCTTTTTCGGTCAAGTCTACATCCCGCAAAGTCGGCATCTGAGTAACCAAAAAGTTCAAAGGTGGTTCCCTTAGGATACCATAATCCCAAATTCTGAGTGTCGACAAGATATCTAAAAATGCGTTTGACTGCGGTGATGTGTGACTCTTTCGGTGCGGATTGAAAACGTGCACACATACGAACACTAAACATTATGTCGGGCCTACTTGCAGTAAGATAGAGTAAAGAACCAATCATACCTCGATATTTCTTTTCATCTACAGGTTTACCTTGCTCATCTTTGTCGATTTTTATCGATGTGCTCATTGGAGTTGCTGCAGGCTTTGATGATTCCATTTCAAATCTTTTGAGTAGATCCTTGATATATTTTGTTTGATTTAAATGGATCCCATCATTAGTTTGTTTAATTTGTAGACCAAGGAAGTAATTTAACTGCCCCATCATACTCATTTCAAATTCACCTTGCATAGCTTTAGCAAACTCTTTACACAAATTTTCATTAGTAGCACCAAAAATGATATCATCAACATAAATTTGAACAATTAGCATATCTTCTTTTTTGATTTTTATAAAAAGTGTTGTATCAATTTTTCCTCTACAAAAACCTTTGTCAAGTAAAAAATTACTCAATCTTTCATACCATGCTCTAGGAGCTTGTTTCAAGCCATATAAAGCTTTTGAAAGTTTGAAAACATGATCCGGATATTTATGATTTTCAAAACCGGGAGGTTGTTCAACATAGACTTCCTCCGAAATGTACCCATTAAAAAAAGCACTTTTAACATCCATTTGATATAATTTAAAATCTTTAAAACACGCAAAAGCAAGTAACATTCTAATAGCTTCAAGTCTAGCAACTGGTGCAAAAGTTTCATCAAAATCAATTCCCTCTTCTTGATTATAGCCTTGAGCTACTAATCTAGCTTTATTTCTAGTAACAACTCCAGATTCGTCCATTTTATTTTGAAAAACCCATTTTGTACCAATAACGGGATGATCCTTAGGTCGAGGGGTCAAAAACCAAACTTCGTTTCTTTCAAATTGATTTAATTCTTCTTGCATTGCTAAAATCCAGTTTTCATCATTTTCAGCTTCTAAAAATGATTTTGGTTCAATTTGTGAAACAAACGCTAAGTTACCACAAATATTTCTAATAGAGGAACGTGTTTTTATACCTTCCGCCGCATCTCCTATGATGAGGTCTTTGGGGTGGCCATGAGCATACTTCTATTCTTTTGGAAGATTTGAGTCACTTTCTGGAAGAGCATATATTTCTTGAAGTTTCTCCATCGTCATTTCTTCTTCATGTTCGCGTAATGGATTTTCTTCATTTTCCTTTTTGTAAATGCTCTCCATGCTTGGTTGATTTTCTACAATATCATTACTTACAGGATTCTTGGAAATAATGTCGTTAGATTCATCAAAAACAACATGCACAGATTCTTCAACAAGTAGAGTTCTTTTATTAAATACTCTATAAGCTTTACTAGACATAGAATAACCAAGAAATATAGCTTCATCCGATTTAGCATCAAATTTTCCTAAGTTATCTTTATTATTATTTAATACAAAGCATTTACAACCAAAAGCACGCAAGTGACTAATATTAGGTTTTCTACCTTTTCAAAGTTCATAAGGGGTTTTCTTAAGAATAGGTCTAATCATGGCACGGTTTATAACATAGCATGCTGTAACAACCCCCACTCCACTTTAGTCATACTTGTATGTATATATATGTTACATTGCATTTCTTGATTTGTTTTGCATAAGTGTTGCTTGAATCCTATATTCCCTCTTGGTGTGTATGTGTGTGTTCAGCCGAGGTCGTCTCGAGCCTAGGTCGCCCCTTTGATACTCTTACACTTAGGACCATCTTGGGATTTCCTTTGGCTAACCTCCATCCGCACCCCGACATATTGGCCGAGATATCATTGTCTAGGCCGAGGTGTTCATCACCAAGGCCGAGATGTGTACTATCTGGGCCGAGATGTTCCCCTTGAACCCAAGTGATCTTGCCCTAGACTAGTACAACCTAGACCGAGGTGTGGCACATCTAGGCCGAGGTGTGGCACAGCTGGGCCAAGTGTTGACCTTTTCTGGCCGAGGTCATTGTCTCCTTGTTTGCCGAAGTCTTGTTGTTAGCCGATGTCATTACTCGCCGGAGTCTCTTGCCGCCTAGCTTGTTGTATACGCTTTGTCAGAGACTTGTCTTATCAATCAGTCACCTTTTTGAGCCGAGCCAACCAACCGTTGCCACGTGTTCGAGCTGAAGGTTTAGACGTCCGGAAGACCTAGAAACAAATCATTTTGTCTCATATCTTGTTCTTGAGGAGAGAGAAGCTCTAGGAGGGAGTCTTAGAGTGAGAGAGTAGATAGCAAGCTTGATTCTTAGAGTTCAAACCGTTAGATCCTTGATTTGAGGTGAGAATCTTGATTTACTCTTGTTGTTCTTATCAATCACCTAGCTGCATTGCACGATTGGGTTTGTTTTGCATGCCATGCATTGATTCAAAGTTGGTTTTGGAAAAAGAAAGTTAGAGTTCATGAGTTCTTAAAGAAAAGCCCCGTTTGATCCGAAAGTTTGCAACAAGTCTCATGCTTTTGTGTTTGTTTCCGTAAGATCTTCTCGTATGGGTACTCAGGTCCGTGTTTTTAAACTCATAGCATGAAATCTCAGGTTTTATAATCATAAGTTATGATCCTTGCATTCATCTTCTTCATGTTCTTCATGTTCTTGAGCAGAGGGAAAACCCAGATTTTTCCCGACTTCATTTTTGGATGTGGCCCTCGGGACCACACCTCGGCGAGAGGTGTGGGACCTCGGCCAAGACCTGGTTGGTGCCCAGCATATTTCCCTGGGATGGGAAACAGTGTTCGTTTTGATTTGACTTAGTTTAGAAGAGTGCCGAGATCATTTGTATGCATAGGGAGCTTGTTTAAAAGAGCATTCAATAGACTTGCCGTGTGTTTGTAGGACTTGGATTCGCCTTGACGCCGACGTCCGAAGAACTATGTGAGTGGTATTTTAATAAAGATATGTTGTAAAGCCTTGATAAAATCTTGTTTTGCTTTGTTCGGAAATTATTTACAAGCATGAATGATTATTCCTACTTGCAATAAGTATTGTATTTTGCTTTGATGACATTCTCGGAAAGTCCGTATGTGCTAGGGGACTATAAGCACTTGTAGCACAAGTCCTTAGTGTTCGGGGACTATAATGCAACGACACCCTTGTTAGAGATCTCTCTTGTCTTGTCTTGCCTTGCCACTGACGGTTTTACCGCGTGGGCTTGTTTGTCCGAGATGTCATCTCTTGTATTACATTGATGTTAGTAAGCATCTCTTGGAGCCTTGAAAGATTTGAAATGAGCTTGATTTATTTCATGTATTGTTGTTAAAAGATCTCGGATATCATTCATGTAAACCCTTTATTATTTATGCCATTCACTGAGTATCCAAGCTCACCCTCTCTATATATATGTAGGTGATGAGCAGGGCGGCGGTGACGCCTAGATGTATTTGCTGATGTATTTTTTTGCCGATGTGTTTTGCTGATGTATCTTGCCGATGTATTTTGGATTCGTGTTTTTGCATCATCTTGAAGATCATGCTTCTTGGTTATCTTATTGTATTTTGTATTTGACGGCTGAGAAGCCTTTTGGTCAAGATGTATTTTTGTACTTCATTTATTGTATCAAAGCTATGTAATGATGTATGACATTTCATTCAACTTATGCACTGCTCTCATGGATTACGTAGTCTTGATTTATTGCTTCCGCATTTGTAAGCCCCATATGTATACTCTGATTTGTGTGTGGATTCTTGTAAGTGGCCTTTGGTAAATCTCAGATTACTGGCCATCATGGCACCATTCTACTAGGGGCGGAATGGGGTCGTGACACATGCAGTGTTAACAGCTTCCGCCCAAAAATATTTAGGCAAATTATTTTCGCAAAGCATAGTACGAGCCATTTTTTCAAGAGTTCTATTTTTTCTTTCAACCACACCGTTTTGTTGAGGAGTCCTAGGGGCTGAGAAATTATGATCTATTCCTAAGTCATCACAAAACATAATAAAATCATCATTTTCAAATTCTCTACCATGGTCACTTCTAATACTACAAATATTAAGATTTTTCTCATTTTGAATTCTTTTACAAAGTTTTGAGAAATTATAAAAAGCTTCATTTTTGTGTGCTAAAAATAATACCCATGTATATCTAGTGTAATCATCAACACAAACAAGGGCATAAGATTTTCCTCCTAAACTTAATGTTCTAGATGGTCTGAATAGATCAATATGCAAGAGTTGAAGCGGTCTAGTAGTTGAAACAATATTTTTTGATTTAAAAGAAATTCTAGTTTGTTTTCCAAATTGACATGCATCACAAAGTTTATCTTTTTCAAAAACAATTTTTGGTAAACCAATGACTAACTCATTTTTTGAAAGTTTGGAAATTAAATCAAAATGTGCATGTCCTAATCTTCTATGCCAAAGCCAACCATTATCATTTATAGCAGATAAACATTTAATATTAGAATGAGAAGACAAATCATGCAAATCAAAGACATATACATTCTCATGTCTATAAGCTACAAATAAAGTTTTGTTTTCAAGGGTGTTTTCAATAGTGCAATGAGTTTTCTCAAAAATAACTCTATAACCTTTATCACATAATTGACTAATGCTAAGCAAATTATGTTTTAAACCTTCAACAAATAAAACATTTTCAATAATAGGAGAGGGATTTTTACCAATACTTCCTACACCAATGATTTTACCCTTGCTATTGTCGCCAAAAGTCACATATCCGCCATCCTTTGGTTGAAGTGTGGCGAACATAGCTTTATTTCCAGTCATGTGCCTCGAACATGCACTGTCGAGATACCATCTATCGTTACTGGATTTTGTCTTGAAACATACCTACAAAAATTTGATTTTTCTATTGGTACCCATTTTTTCTTGGGTCCATAAAAGTTAGAATTTGTTACTCTTGAACTATTCTTAGGGACCCACATCTTTTTTATTTTAGTAAAAGGATTTCTTTTAACAAGACACGAAGGTGAAATATGACCTTTTGTACCACAAAAATGACATGTGAGATGAGAGTGATTAGAAGATGCATACACAAAGCCATTTTTGACAGCTTTTACTTTTGAAAAAGGTTTATATCCAATTCCGGCTCTACCAAAAGTAAGATTTTGATTTTTAAGAATTTTATCTAAAGTTTCTCTGCCTTGAGTGAATTTTGAAAGAGTATTTTTCAAGTCTTCAATATTTTCTTTCAAAATAATTTGTTCCTTTTTTAAAGACTCATTTTCTTTTTGCAATACAACTAAATGTTTTTCAGAAATTGAAGATTCTTTTCGAGTTAAAATTTCATTTTCCTTTTTCATTTTCATGGCTTCATTTTCTAGAACATTTATCTTGGAAGTCAATGATTCATTTTCTTTTAATAAACTTGAAATTACTTTCTTTTGACAATTACTTTTCAAGCTAAGTTTCTTAAATTCAGCATGTAATTCATCAAAAGCTAATTGTAATTCATCAAATGTAAAGGATTCGTCGTTTACCTCATTTTCATTTCCAAGTGCCATTAAGCATAGGTTAGCAACCTCATTTTTGCAAACTTCGGTTTCTGTGTCGCTTTCATCACTACCTTCTCCCCATGCTGCAATCATAGCTTTCTTCTTATCCTTCTTGAATTTTTTCTTAAGTTCTGGACATTCTGATTTGTAATGCCCAGGTTTGTTGCATTCGTAGCAGGTTACGTCAGATTTTTTGTGATTTTCTCCTTTTTGAAAATCCCTGTTGTTGAAGTCTTTTCTGAAAAAATTTCGTACGCCTTGTTTCTTTCTCACAAACCTTTGGAACTTTCTAGTGATGAATGTCATTTCCTCATCCTCATCTGAATCATCTTCCTTATCCTCTTGATGTTTCAAGGTGGATTTGAAGGCTATTCATTTCTTCTTGTTGTTGTCCTCCTCTTCCTTTCCTTCTTGCATTATGAGCTCATGAGTTAAGAGAGATCCCATTAACTCATCTAGACTAAGCTTTGATAAATCCTTGGCTTCGGTAATGGCAATGACTTTTGTCTCCCAACTTTTTGGCAATGACCTAAGCACTTTTCTTACAATTTCAGCATTAGTATATATTTTTCCAAGAGAAGTTAAACCATTAATAATATCAGTAAAGCGAGTAAACATTTGAGGAATAGTTTCATCAGGCTTCATTTTAAAAAGTTCATAATTATGGACTAACAAACTGACTCTAGATTCTTTAACTTGTTCGGTTCCCTCATGAGTCACTATAAGCTTGTCCCAAATTTCTTTTGCGGTTTTACATGTGGAAATTCTATTGAACTCGTTGGCATCTAAGGCGCAGTACAACATGTTTGTAGCTTTGACATTAATTTAGGCTATTCTAGTATCTGATTCATCCCACTCATCTTCAGGTTTTGGTACCCTAAGTCCATCTACAGTTTTGGTAGGAATTTTTGGACCATTACAAATAATTTTCCAACATTCATAATCATTAGATTGAATATGTATGGTCATCCTAGTTTTCCAATAGCTAAAATTTGTGCCGCTAAATAGAGGTGGCCTATTAGATGCTTGTCCCTCGGGTAAGAAATAACTAGGGGTTGCCATGATCTACTCTAAGACGGTTAAGTCACAGAAACTAGAGTCTAGGCTCTGATACCAATTGTTATCCCAGATAGGCAACCCAAGAGGGGGGTGAATTTGGTTATTAAAAATTTAACAGTATTAAAATTAACACAATATTTAGAATTTTAATAAATAAAAAAACAGAATAATAATTATCAATATAAACGTAAGAGAGATAGGGAGAGAAAATCAAACACTGCGATTTATAGTGGTTCGGCACGCCGGCCTACGTCCACTCCCCAAGGAACCTCCTTGAGAATTTCTTTACTATCAATCGAATAAATACACCACCAAGCTTGTGGATTTGGCACAGGACTTACTCTTATCTATTGAGCCTCACTCAACAATAAAAGCCTTACCCTTACAAAATCTCTCTAAAAATAAGGAATAAGAATAAGGGTAATTTAAACCCTCTTTTACAATAATTCTCTCACAAAGAGTAGATATGAAAGTGTATCAACAAATGCTAGACTTAGATCTGAAAGTGAAATAGCAGAATACAATTTGAAGCTCACAGAAAATTTTCTCTTCAAGTTCTTGGTTCTTCTCCACATCCAACACTTCTATTTATACACAAAAATATACCCGTTGGACGCTCCTTGCTGACGTCATGGCTTACATAAGCACGCTCCTGACGTCATGGCTTACATCAACACGCTCCTGATGTCATGGCTTACATAAGCAGACTCTTGATGTCATGGCTTACATAAGCACACTCTTGATGTCATTGCTTACATAAGCACACTCCTTGATTTTAAATAGTCAGCAAATGATAATAATTAAAAAGTAAGACTAATTTTTTTTTTTTCTTTTTGTTTTTTCAAACATGGAGCCACCATTTTTGTAGACAATTTTAATACAAAGTTCACAATTTTTTAAACAAACAAATGATTTGCTCCATCTTGTTTATAATATATATATATGCACACATATATAACTCCATCTTTTTCTTCTTGTTTGAATATGATATAATCAATGTAGTGTAGTGTGATATGATATAATCAATGTAGTGTAAAAAATTTAATAGCGCACGTGATATATTCTATTTATATAATGTTGTAATCAAATATTTGCATACAGAAAAATCTCTTTAATAATATTTGTGATGGATCTGAAAATATATTCCCTCTTTAAAATATTATGTATGTTGTAGAGATTTACCACTACACATTTGGATATATCATTTTTGTCAAAAGAAGACAACTCATTAATACAACCAATTAATAATTTTTGTCAAAAAGTAAATAGTGATTAGCCTAAATTTTCAAAAAGTGAATAGTAAAGTTTTCAAAAATATTTTTATTTTGTGTCAAATAATATGTATATTAGAAAGATCCAAATTGTTACAAATAATATTTTAGACATCATCAAAATTAAATAATCAAAATTAAATAATATGATTAACAATTATCACATCATTGGATTTATAAATTGATCATCATTTTTTTTTAATCTTAAATAGTTATGCTCTTTATAAAATTAAGAATTTCGGTTATATGCAGTACCAATCAAACCAATAATTTGTCAGAGTTTAGAAGATGTTATCCAGACACAAGAAGGTAATGTCTATCTCAAATTCTAGAAACCTTTATGTTTAACTAGAAGCATGTCTAGTGCCAGCTTTAAAACTGCTCCCTCTTATAGAGTAGTTCTTTCGAAGTCTTCTAGACAATCATATTCAAAACCAGTAGAATCTGTGTTATAAGGTATGTCCTCTAGACCACCAAGCCGACCACCTAGTGACTCTCCAGTAGACTTTGTCATATAGGGAATCCATGTATCAAGAAATCAAATACCTCATGGAGTATATGAAAACAAAATGCCTTACAGCCCAACAACTAGTGACATGAATTTTTAAATATAATGGATTTTACACCAGGAGAAAACAATTAAACCAGAATTTTATGCAAAACAAATACCAGGAATTTAGGACATGGTATTTTAAGATCCATAGTTTTCCAGAACTTGAAAAGCTTAAAAACCAATATTATTTTCATCTTGAAAAATATAAATAATGAAACCTTTTGTTGAATGGTATTATGAATATACAACTATAATGGAGTATCTTTCATCATAAGAACTAAATGTTTTAGATGACTTACAAAAATCTTGGACTACTGCAGATGGTCAAACCATTAAATTTGTACATCCTCCTCCTTTATCTGTAGAATTTGCACCCGAGGTAAATTATTCCAGTCAATCTTTACACATTACTGCTTTTGTAAAACCACCAGATGGATCTAAAAAAGGGGACATTATTTGGGTCAAAGATCTTGCCCCAATAATGAAATAGAATAATTATACAAATCTTCATTTACAAATAGTCGGTAATCAATTAAACCAAATTGAAACATCTATAACAGAATTAATTCACGTTCAAAACACTGACCAAAAGAAACCTGCACTAGAACTTATACATCCTGTTAATATTAAACCACACTTAGAAGTTTCTAATTTCAAACTAAGGTCAGTTAAACAGGATAATGAATTTCTGGATGTTTTTTTAAATAAAATCAAAGATATGAAACTAGGACAATCTAGTGCTCAAATCAATATGTTAAGCAGTCAGCATAACCAACAATCTCTAGATGAGGATGAGGATGAGGATGATGAATTGTCACCCTCTCATATTCTTGAAATTCAGAATAATTTTCAGGATATCCAACATATAAATAAAACCTATTTCCCTAAACAAACATCCCGCATGGCTTTAACCGGACCTAGTAGGTATTATTACTCCCGAACTACACCCCAGGATATTTTATATGAAGAAGATTTTCTTCATTCCCAGAAAGCCTACCATGGTAAGACTATTTATGAATGGAATATCGATAGATATACCGAGTATCAGATATTTGAAACTATCCACTAGATTATGATGTATGCCACTGTTTCTCGATTGCCATTACAAAAACACGGTAATAAAATATGATCATCATAATAGTATTAATACCATTGTGAGCTTTCATGTTGATCTTCATGTACTCATTTCTCTCACCTTGTTGGCAATTGATATATACATTAGAGTGACTTTAATATGGTGTGAGCTCTAATTTTTAGCAAGCCCTGAATTCAAGTTTTGTTTTTTCTCTAATTGCAGATTCTGTTATGTTTGTCTACATCGACTGTCAATTGATTTTTAATTAGAATTCTATTTGAATTAAGTAGTAGCTGTGGTTAGAGTTGTTGCACAAATTCAAACAAGGAACATAGGACAGATGAGTGTTTCTTAGTAAAGAGCAATGGGAGAGAACACTATTATTTCAGAGTTCTATATGGCCATCTTGTCCTCTGTTCTATATTGCTACTTGTCACGACCCCATTCCGCCCCTAGTAGAATGGTGCCGTGATGGCCAGTAATCCGAAATTACCGAAGGCCAACTTTCAAAATTCACACACAATCAGAGCATTACATATGGGGCTAGCATGTGCGGAAGCAATATATATAAATCTAATTAGTCCATAAGAGCTGTGCATATATCAAATGAAATGACATACATCTTAATATAGTTTACAACTTGGATACAAATAAAATAAAGTACATGTTACATCTTGATCAAAAGGCTTCTCAAGCCGAAGTATACAAAAGATATGAATTACAACTAAGAAGCATAATCTTCAAGACGATACAAAACATGAATCAAACATCTTGCACATAACATCTTAGGCATCACCGCCTTCTTGCTTGCCACCTACATATATATAAGGAGAGGGTGAGCTTGGATACTCAGTGAATGGTACAAGTAATAAAGGGTTTAATGAATGATTCCCGAGGTCTTGTCAAAACAATACATATATCATAGCTTGTTCAAAACACGTACTTGGCATAACTTGTATCTAAACATGTACTTGGGGTGATGACATTCTGGGCAAAACAAAAGCATAACCTCGGCATCGAGCACACCCGTTCATAGTCCGTCGGTGGCCGATATCTTAACAAGGGTGCTACTTGGGCTTAACGTCCCCTAGCACGAAAGGACGGTGCTACCTGGGCTTAAAGTCCCCTAGCATGGAAGGACTATGTTACTTGGGCTTAACGTCCCCTAACACGAAAGGACGGTGTTACTTAGGCTTAACGTCCCCTAACACGAAAGGACGGTTCCAAGAATGTCATCCAAAACAAAGCTTATACTTGATACATAAAATAAGGGTAATCATTCATGCTTAACAAATACTTGTCAAAACAAAGCAAAGCAAGGCTTATCAAAACATGATAACATAGCTTTATTAAAAATACCACTCACATAGTTCTTGGGACGTCGGGATCAAGGCAAAGGTCCACGTCCTACAAACACATGGCAATCACATTCTCAAAACAAGCTTTACATGCATGCAAATGATCTAGGGAAAACATGCTGGAAATGACCTAGGGAAAACATGTTGGCAATGACCTAGGGAAAACATGCTGGAAATGACCTAGGGAAAACATGCTGACAATGACCTAGGGAAAACATGCTGGAAATGACCTAGGGAAAACATGCTGGAAATGACCTAGGGAAAACATGCTGGCAATGACCTAGGGAAAACATGCTGGGTACCAACCAGGTCCTGGAATGGATGCACAGAAATGATCTAGGCAAAAATGACCTAGCTGAGTGAACTCAGGAGGTCTTGGCCGAGGTCCCACACCTCTTGGCCGAGGTGTGGTTACCTAGGCTTCGGCGTGCAACTGCCTGCCGAGGTGCTACAAGGTGCCGGCAAGGGTGTACCATGTCGGCCTAGGTGTGTAGTGGTTAGTCTAGGTGTGCATGCAAGATAAACTAACGTGTAAGTGATCGTGCAAGGTAGGCCAAGATGAGATACGATGCTTGGCCTAGGTGTGTGATCTAGGCAAGAGTGATCCCGGTGATCACACCTAGGGAAATGAAGCCTGGAAATCTGGGTTTCCCTCTCTTCAAAAACATGAAGAACATGAACATGAAGAACATGAAGAACATGAATGCTAAAATCATAATTTCTTTGTTACAAAATCTGGGATTTCATGGCATGAGTTCGAAAACATGGACCTGGGTACCCATTCTTGAAGATCATATGAAAACAAACACGAAAACATGCATCTTGATACAAACTTTCGGATCAAAACATGGTTTATCCTCAAGAACACATGAATATCATATTCTCTTTCTAAAACCGAACTTTAAAGCAATGCATGGCTTACAAATCATATTCAATCGTGCAATGCAATAACATGATCATAAAGAACAACTTGAGCAGATCAAGAATCTAACCTTAGAACACGGATCTAACGGTTCGATCTCTAGGAATCAAGCTTGGAAATCTACTCTCCCTCAAGAACTCCTCTTCCTCTCCTAGAGCTTCTCTCTCCTCCTTAGAACAAAGATATAACAAATGATAGGTTTCTCTCTCTGCCGGCTGATTTAACACTCAGCTCGGACACGTGGCAACGGCTGGTTGGTTCTCCTAAAAAAGGTGATAGATTGACAAGACATGTGTAAGACAAAGCGTATCTAACAAGCTTCACAGTAAGGCACCTCGGCAAGTAATGATCTCGGCTAAGGACATAGGCTTCGGCAAGTAAGGTCTCAATGACCTCGGCTAGGAAGGATAACACTTGGCCAAGCTGTGCCACACCTCGGCCTAGATGTGCCACACCTCGGTCTAGGTCATTCCAGTCCCAGAACAAGATCACTAGGTGCAAGGATTAAGGATCTCGGATGCCTAGATGATAACATCTCGGCCTAGATGATGCATATCTCGGCCTAGGTGATGCACACCTCGGCCTAGATGATGACATCTCGGCCAATATGCCTAGGTGATGGTGGAGGTCAACCAAGGTGGTTCCAAGATGGTCCTAGGCTTAAGATGACCTCGGCTTGGAATGACTTAGGCTTAACATGACCTAGGCTTGGCATGACCTAGGCTTGACATGACCTAGGCTTGGCATGACCTAGGCTTGGCATGACCTAGGCTTGACATGACCTAGGCTTGGCATAACCTAGGCTTGGCATGACCTAGGCTTGGCATGACCTAGGCTTGGCATGACCTAGGCTTGAGACAGCAAGGAAGGAACAAAGCATGCATACAACACTTAGGCAAATCACGTAAGCACAAAAGAAGACAGGGACCTTTACTTGGAAAGAAACAAGTCAAAGTCTACAAATGCAAGCTTAACAAGATGAAATCATGCAAATGCACATGAACATGACCAAGATATGAATGTGGGTTATTACATCCTTCCCCCCTTAAAGAAGTTTGGTCCCCAAACTTAACTTACCTTGTCCCCAAAATAATTCCGAATATCAGATTCTCATCCCTTCTTACCATCTCTAGCCTTTACCTTGGGACAATCCTTAATATGATGACCCATCTCACCGCATTCAAAACATGCTCCAGATGCCCGATGACAAACTCCAAAATGTCGCATCCCGCAACTTGTACATGTTGGCCTAGTGAAACCTTCCTGATTCGCGTTGTTGGAACTCCCCGCCTTTGTCTTCTTCCCGGCATCAGTCGGACCTGCCTCTTCTTTGCAATTGTCATAGGTGTGCCTCTTCTTCTGATTCTCCCCCGAATTCTGACTTCTGTTCAGGTTGGCTTCTGCCAGGATGGCTTTATCTAGCACTCCGGCATACGTTGGCATGTTGAGTAGATTAACCCGATCTTGTATTGGTCCCCGAAGTCCACTCTCAAACTTCCTAGCTTTTCTGTATTCGTCATCGACCATGTGCGGTGCATACCTTGCTAACTCGGTAAAAGCACGATCATATTCGGCCACTGTTTTGCTGCCCTGTGTTAACATCTGAAATTCTGTGGTCTTGCGATCTCGGACACTGAGGGGAAAGTGCTTGTCGTAGAACAACTCCAAAAATCTAGCCCAAGTCAAACCTGGGTTGCCTTCTCGGATCATCATCCACCATCTACGGGCATCGTCTTCCAATGTGAATGCTGCCAATGACACCTTCTGGGCGTCGGTGCTGGGAAAAACCTCAAACAACTTCTCTATCTCAAGAACCCATGCTTCTGCTTTCATCGGCTCTATACCTCCATGGAACTTCGGCGGCTTCATCTTCTTGAATTCTTTGATCAAGGTCAAGGTGTCGTCTCCATACAAAGCTGGCTGCGGCTGCACTTGTGGTACTGGAGGAGGTGGAGATGGAACTGCATGTCGGCCCTCTGTCTGCTCGGCTTGAGTGGATGTAGTACCGGTGTTCTGCTGCCTTGCTTGCCTTAACTCATGGGCCAAACCTTCTACCATCCTTTCTAATCTGTCCAGTCTGTCCTCGGATTGATCTCGGCTAACTGGAGGTCTACCCCTTCTCATGATGCTAAAGGTATGCAAAATGTGACTCTTAAATCAAAATGAGTAAATAAACATGTATGCAAGTAGTAAATGATCATGCCGAGATGATGCATGAACAAATAGACATGTATGCAAGTGAACATGATTATGCCGAGATGATGCACATCTTATCAAGTAGCAAGCAATATGATGCAATCCTAATATCAAGTCTAAGCGAGATCCTATGCTCTTTAGGACTCAAAGTGTGTGACCAACGTACTATAAGGATCTTGTGCTCTGATACCATTCTGTCACGACCACATTCCGCCCCTAGTAGAATGGTGCCGTGATGGCCAATAATCCGAAATTACCGAAGGCCAACTTTCAAAATTCACACACAATCAGAGCATTACATATGGGGCTAGCATGTGCGGAAGCAATATATATAAATCTAATTAGTCCATAAGAGCTGTGCATATATCAAATGAAATGACATACATCTTAATATAGTTTACAACTTGGATACAAATAAAATAAAGTACATGTTACATCTTGATCAAAAGGCTTCTCAAGCCGAAGTATACAAAAGATATGAATTACAACTAAGAAGCATAATCTTCAAGACGATACAAAACATGAATCAAACATCTTGCACATAACATCTTAGGCATCACCGCCTTCTTGCTTGCCACCTACATATATATAAGGAGAGGGTGAGCTTGGATACTCAGTGAATGGTACAAGTAATAAAGGGTTTAATGAATGATTCCCGAGGTCTTGTCAAAACAATACATATATCATAGCTTGTTCAAAACACGTACTTGGCATAACTTGTATCTAAACATGTACTTGGGGTGATGACATTCTGGGCAAAACAAAAGCATAACCTCGGCATCGAGCACACCCGTTCATAGTCCGTCGGTGGCCGATATCTTAACAAGGGTGCTACTTGGGCTTAACGTCCCCTAGCACGAAAGGACGGTGCTACCTGGGCTTAAAGTCCCCTAGCACGGAAGGACTATGTTACTTGGGCTTAACGTCCCCTAACACGAAAGGACGGTGTTACTTAGGCTTAACGTCCCCTAACACGAAAGGACGGTTCCAAGAATGTCATCCAAAACAAAGCTTATACTTGATACATAAAATAAGGGTAATCATTCATGCTTAACAAATACTTGTCAAAACAAAGCAAAGCAAGGCTTATCAAAACATGATAACATAGCTTTATTAAAAATACCACTCACATAGTTCTTGGGACGTCGGGATCAAGGCAAAGGTCCACGTCCTACAAACACATGGCAATCACATTCTCAAAACAAGCTTTACATGCTGGCAAATGATCTAGGGAAAACATGCTGGAAATGACCTAGGGAAAACATGTTGGCAATGACCTAGGGAAAACATGCTGGAAATGACCTAGGGAAAACATGCTGGAAATGACCTAGGGAAAACATGCTGGCAATGACCTAGGGAAAACATGCTGGGTACCAACCAGGTCCTGGAATGGATGCACAGAAATGATCTAGGCAAAAATGACCTAGCTGAGTGAACTCAGGAGGTCTTGGCCGAGGTCCCACACCTCTTGGCCGAGGTGTGGTTACCTAGGCTTCGGCGTGCAGCTGCCTGCCGAGGTGCAACAAGGTGCCGGCAAGGGTGTACCATGTCGGCCTAGGTGTGTAGTGGTTAGTCTAGGTGTGCATGCAAGATAAACTAACGTGTAAGTGATCGTGCAAGGTAGGCCAAGATGAGATACGATGCTTGGCCTAGGTGTGTGATCTAGGCAAGAGTGATCCCGGTGATCACACCTAGGGAAATGAAGCCTGGAAATCTGGGTTTCCCTCTCTTCAAAAACATGAAGAACATGAACATGAAGAACATGAAGAACATGAATGCTAAAATCATAATTTCTTTGTTACAAAATCTGGGATTTCATGGCATGAGTTCGAAAACATGGACCTGGGTACCCATTCTTGAAGATCATATGAAAACAAACACGAAAACATGCATCTTGATACAAACTTTCGGATCAAAACATGGTTTATCCTCAAGAACACATGAATATCATATTCTCTTTCTAAAACCGAACTTTAAAGCAATGCATGGCTTACAAATCATATTCAATCGTGCAATGCAATAACATGATCATAAAGAACAACTTGAGCAGATCAAGAATCTAACCTTAGAACACGGATCTAACGGTTCGATCTCTAGGAATCAAGCTTGGAAATCTACTCTCCCTCAAGAACTCCTCTTCCTCTCCTAGAGCTTCTCTCTCCTCCTTAGAACAAAGATATAACAAATGATAGGTTTCTCTCTCTGCCGGCTGATTTAACACTCAGCTCGGACACGTGGCAACGGCTGGTTGGTTCTCCTAAAAAAGGTGATAGATTGACAAGACATGTGTAAGACAAAGCGTATCTAACAAGCTTCACAGTAAGGCACCTCGGCAAGTAATGATCTCGGCTAAGGACATAGGCTTCGGCAAGTAAGGTCTCAATGACCTCGGCTAGGAAGGATAACACTTGGCCAAGCTGTGCCACACCTCGGCCTAGATGTGCCACACCTCGGTCTAGGTCATTCCAGTCCCAGAACAAGATCACTAGGTGCAAGGATTAAGGATCTCGGATGCCTAGATGATAACATCTCGGCCTAGATGATGCATATCTCGGCCTAGGTGATGCACACCTCGGCCTAGATGATGACATCTCGGCCAATATGCCTAGGTGATGGTGGAGGTCAACCAAGGTGGTTCCAAGATGGTCCTAGGCTTAAGATGACCTCGGCTTGGAATGACTTAGGCTTAACATGACCTAGGCTTGGCATGACCTAGGCTTGACATGACCTAGGCTTGGCATGACCTAGGCTTGGCATGACCTAGGCTTGACATGACCTAGGCTTGGCATGACCTAGGCTTGAGACAGCAAGGAAGGAACAAAGCATGCATACAACACTTAGGCAAATCACGTAAGCACAAAAGAAGACAGGGACCTTTACTTGGAAAGAAACAAGTCAAAGTCTACAAATGCAAGCTTAACAAGATGAAATCATGCAAATGCACATGAACATGACCAAGATATGAATGTGGGTTATTACACTACTAGAGTAAGAATTTAATTTTAAAATAATTTAGTAAGAATAAAGAAAGAAAGAAGGTGAAAAGAGAGAGATTTTTTATGAAAACATTTCTTTATCCAATAAAGGTTGTGGTTCTATGACTAATTCCAATCCCAATTTGTTACTTTTAATTGAATTTTCCCATTCTATTTTTTTTTTTTTTCAAATTTTCAATCTCTTGGCTAAATTATTCAATCTTTCAACTAAACTTTCAAATGATTTAGCCAAAATTTTACAAAATTTGAGTACAATTATTGGAAGTATACCATCATTTTGAGCTTTTTGCTATTGGAACAATCTTCTGTGTAAATAAAATAATTTGAAACAATTCAAACAAAATAAAATAAAACTTACAGTATTTATTTTGTAGAACCGAATAAATAATTCAAAGACCAAGTCGAGTGTGTGACACTCTGTCCTTAAGATAGATTCGCCCCGCTATGGTGCTTACGGTTGAGTGGCGTCTATCTCCCAGGATACAATGATCTTAACCAATTTGTAGTAGCACTCCAAAACAAATTGTTCGGCAAACCAAACCTGTGATCTAACTCTCTGAATATTTATTCTAAAACTAATATATGAAGAATAAATGCACTAGAACAAAATGGACAGCAAAGAGACAAATATTCAGACTGATTTTCGGATCCTTAACCACTGCTGGAAAGTTGGTATATATAGGCAAAACTGCTATCCGAACAGGTACCATAATTTGAATGAACAGATGTGAATTCAAATGAACAGGTGCAAACTGTTTCAAACAGATTCTGCCCGTTGTACATGGAACAGTTTTTTTCTTCCAAACAATTTGAAAAAGTAGCCGTTGGTGGACTAAGTTCTAAACTGTTGGAATATATTTTATTATTAAACTATTTGAATAGTTTAATCAAAAAATACTAAAGGTGAAAAAGTTTTATAAAACTGTTTGGAAAATATATATATTAAACTATTTAAATAGTTTAATTAATAAAGGAAGAAGTACAAACTTTTAGGAAATCACTAAGGAACCCAAAATTTGAATTTAAATTAAAATTAAAATCCCACAATAATTTTTATTGAAAAAATTCAAATGAATTTTATCTAAAAAAAAATTAATGTTTAGACCCGAAAACGACGTCAACTTCACATTCACTCAAAAATGGTTTTGACGTTCCGTCTTCACTGTGTGACTTGCCACGCGGCAAGGAACACTTCACTTCTTCGGACCCATTCCCAAACACTTCACCTCTTCGGACCCACCCCAAAAGACATTTGGGCTCAAAAATATGCCTATATTAAACCATTTTTCCAACAATTGCTTTGTTACATAGATGTGTTGTGTAAATCTTTCCAACATGTGCAATCTTATAAATGATGCACTCAATTGATGCAGTAGTGATTGATAATAAGCTTATGAAATAGTTTGACTGTTTAATAATAAAACGATAATTTTATAATAATTTTCTAAGATTAATGAATTAAGTTCAAAGCACCCATAATCAATCCGAAGCCCAATGAATACAAATCACTATTATGTGTGTGAATTCCATTGTTCAAACATTCAAATTAGAAATTTTACTATTTTTTAAGAAAATTTGAATATTTAATTCAGTGTTTAAACGAATCGATTTTGTATCCCAAAAATTTCCTTTTATTTCTAAATTTCATATTTGAGCCTCCCAACATTACATAACTACATGTGCCTTCACAAACCACCACAAAATTAAAAAGTAGGAAGGCAGATTGATTATAATAATGTATCTTACATAATTTCAAAATTATTTTAAAAAAATTTAATATAATTTATACTATTTATATTTATATTCTTATATTAAGTGAAGGGTAAACTTGACATCCATGTCTTCTCCTTTTGACATGTGCCCTTATTTCTATATTTATAACCAAAAAAAAAAATGCATCATCTTCGAAACCTTAAGTTTAAGAAATAAAACTCTTACCATTTGAGCAATATACATATTTTAATATTATTTAATTTTTTTTATCATTTATTTGAATGAGCATTTACCAATCAGTCCTATTAACTAGATTTATTTATATACAAGTCTTTATTGATAAATTTATTCATAAAAATAAGAAAAGCTGATAAATTTGATAAATTTATCAATATGACTTAATGGGTAATAAATCTCAAAAGTAGGACATATTCACTTTGTTTGGTTCCATTTTTTTGAATTTTTTTTCTAAAAAGTGATTTGAAACTCTTTTTTGAAAAAGAATCATTGTTTGGTTTTCCAAAAAATACATCATTGCATTTTCAAGTTTCCCTCCATTTTAAGGAGAGAGACAATTTAAAAAAAAATTGTCACATCAAAAAATACTCTCATCTAAATTATATATATATATATGTACATGCTAGACGTGTATGAAAACATAATTTGGTATGCACGCATTTATGAGTACATATCTTACCATTAACTGTGTGATTTTATCATAAAATTTCCACTCAATTGAATCACATAAAACGTAAATTTTTTTTTTCCAAATTGGCATTAAAAAATTTCTTTCGTAGAATTAAATTTTAATAAATGTTATGTAGAAAATTTATTCACAAATTCGCATTAAAAAAATCGTAATTTACCAAAAATTTGCGGAACATGTAAATTTTCACAAATTTGGGTTAAAAGGTAAATTTATGAACAAATTTTCGAAAAATGTAATTTGAGAACAACGGCCAAGTTTTTCAAATTGGCTTTAAAAAAACATTGTGAATTTATGTTTAAATTTATTTGCATAATCGTAAATTTGTTTATAAATTTATTTTCAAAATCGTTGAATTATGTTTAAATTTCCGATTTACTCAATTTTTTCCATAACATTTATGAAAATTTAATGCTACGAAAGAAATTTTTTAATGCAAACTTGGAAAAAAAATTTACGTTTCCTGTGGTTGAAATGAATGCAAATTTTATGTTAATGGTAGGATATGTATCTATAAATGGCTAAAAACACAAATTATGTTTTCATTTTTATATATATGTACATATATACATATATATATATATATAAAACTAAGATGAGAGTACGTTTTGATGTGACAATTTTTTTTTTTTTGCAAAATTGTCTCTCCTTAAATTGAACGGAAACTTCACTTTGCAATGATGCATTTTTTATCAGAGATTTGTTACATATTTTTTTATTTGCAATCCATTTTCATTAACTGTTGGCTATGTACTTAAATTTTACTTTACGCTTAAAATTGTAATTGTATGTTTAAAAATATTACCATAATGTTTTTTAGCTCATTAAAACACTAAATACTACAACAATTTGTTAATACAAAAGGTTGGTTCATTCTTCATTTTTTGTTATACTGTATAAATTTTTTTCAAAATTATGAAAATTACATGACCACATAAAAGGAATATGTGTGAAATTTTTTTTGCTATGATTATGAAAATTATAACCAAATTTTTTACTAAACTTTCATAACCAAAATTTACACTTACGCGTACAAATAACTTACTAAGTCAATGCAATCATCCATACAATATTCAGGGCACAAACATCAAGAAGGGTGATTACATATATCCATGTGTTCTACTGTAACACATAATTAAAACAAGCATCACGTAATAGTATATGTCATAGGTCTTACATAATTTCAACGACAAAAGATGATGCAAGTTAAGAATACAAATGACAAGTTTAACGTGGTACTATGGATGAACCCTATGGTTGTTCCACATTGCTGTCGCAATTTCATCACGAAATTGAACCATTTCGTTCATGACTTCATCTTTCGTATTGGAATTTCCTACCACAGGAGTTGGAGGTGCTGCTTGCCTCGCATGTGCATTACTACACCTTGCACACCTATTGAACCATGGATCATTTGCGGAGTGCATGCGAATCCAGTTGTGACAAGCACAACATGCTGCAACTATTGTGCCTTGCCACACTTGCATGTAGTTCGGCATAGATTTCAATATAGGAAAACGCTTCTTCAACACCCCAAAGCATTGTTCTATCACATTTCATAGTGAAGAATGTCTATAATTAAACAATTCCTTGTACCCATTTGGACGACGTCAACGTCCACGAAATTGTTCCAAGTGATAACGTTTTGAACGATATGGTCTGAGGAATCCCGTCATATTTGTGTAACCCGCATCGACCAAGTAATATTTACCTACATCAGTATGTCACATTAACACAAGTTTATTATAAACTATTTTGAAGTAATGCTTAGAAAGCGTCGTGAGTAAAGAAGCAAAAGCCTTACCCATATGAGGGAGCGAGAAGGATACATTGGGACGTGTAAGCGCATTGAATAACACTCGTGAATCAGTTGCACTACCTTCCCAACCGGGATAAACAAAAATGAATTTCATGTCGAATGAGCATATTACAAGAACGTTTTGTGCTATTGCAACCTTCCTACCACAATATGCAGTTCTCTTTGTAGCAGGTGCATGCGCCGCAATGTGCGTGCCATCGATTGCCCCAATATAGTCCTACATTACGCAAATATGATGAGCATTACATTTGTCTATACCCGAATTTGAAATAATACTCATCATAAACTTGTCAACAAATAAGGGTGTCTGAAACTAACCTTAAACCATGGGTAATGCTTCCGGTTGTTTCGAATTTCTGGAGGAATGACATTCGGGTCAGGAGGCTGGATGATAAGGATGGCAAGATGACACAATGCTCTCATCATCATTTTGAAATGTCGGTGAATAGTTTTCGTTGAGTGTTGAAAATGATCAACTGCAAGGCTATGTCGTTCACTATAGTGATCCCGGTATTTCCTGTTGTTATTAAACTGTAATCCGGACTCGGTTCCGTAGATTTATTATTGTCTTATACTCTCTTCTATCCCTTACTCTTTGTTTTGGAGTTTTGGGTTGTGTTGGGCTTGTTGGAAATAAGTTGGTTGTGTTTTAGAACTAAGAATTTCTGCCCAGTTTTTGGCCTCTCCGCTCGAGCGGGGGTTCTTGAGCTCGAGCGGGAAAATCCATCTCCTAGTATTTTCTCTTCTGCAGTGTTGTACGCTCAAGCGGGCTTTGGGACGCTCGAGCGGGAGTTCGTGTGTTACGCTCGAGCGGAGGAGTGGGACGCTCGAGCAGAGACCTGTTCTGATGAACTTCTGGTTGGTTGTATCGGCCGCTCGAGCGGGGGTTTGAGCGCTTGAGCGGGAGTCTGTGAGTGGCGCTCGAGCGGGGGTTTCCACGCTCGAGCGGAGAGTCTAGTTTAGTACACCGAGATTCACCTTTTTCGTTCACTTTTTGATTCCCTTTCTCTCTCTTACTTTGTCAAAACCTCCATTGGAGAGCACCTCACTCTAAAACCTAACTTCTCTCTTAGGATTGATCTAGCTAGGGTGTTTTGCTCACCTTAGGTCTTCACAAAAAGGGTGTTGATCGTCGAGGGCGTCATTTTGATCCGAATAGTTTGGCGTTTGGAGCACTTTGATTTCGGGTCATCTTCTCCATTTGAGTTTTCCTTTTGAGGTAGGGATTCTCCTTGTTCTTTTACAATACTTCCTCTATAGATAGACATGTGGTAATTTTTGTATTGCATGAAAATGGTATCATGTTAGAATTGTTTGAAAATCATGAGTAAACCTAGGGTTGGTTGAGTTGAGAATGGATTTGGCTTCATTAATTATTGTTTTGGTTAACTAGTGTGTAAATTAGCATGTTGTAGTTGAATGAGAGAAAAGCCCTAAATTATATTTAGGTTGGGTAAATCAAAATGGGGATTTGTTGACTATTGTGTGTAAATCTCTTTTATCAAAATGAGTTGGGTAATGGTGTTTAATGTTTAAAGGATTAACCATGGTGTGGAAATTGGTTGGTTGAGAACAAGGGTAGTGGAGTTGGTTTTGTGGTAACAAAAAGGAAATGAAGTTGTTTTTGTGAAAAGGAAGAAAGTATTTTTGAAATAAGTTTGAGAATTGGATTGTTGAATTCCTGTTAGTTATGTGTATGTGATACGCATGTTGGATATGCCTTGTGTGCATGATTGTTGACGGCGTTATATGCCGGGGATATGCCTTGTGTGCATGATTGTTGACGGCGTTATATGCCGGGGATATGCCTTGTGTGCATGATTGTGGATGACGTTATATGTCGCGCTTATAATCAAAGGTACCGTTACCTTCCAGCCAGCGCCTGGAGAACTGTATGCGCTAAGAATAAAAGGTGTCATACCCTTCCAGCGAGCGCCTGGTAAACTGGCAGTTTAACTTACTATGCATATGGCTAGTAGAGTGAAGTTGGTTGTAGTTGTTTCAGTATATCCGTGGCTTACGAAGTGCATGGCAGGTAGAGTAAAGTGTAATGTTGTTGCTTCGTTGTAACTGAAAATATCATGAGCTTGATTGGTTACCGTTTGGAGCACTGAGTTACTCCATTGATTGATTGTATACATGTTGGAGGGTTGTAAATTTACATTTTTACAAGTTATACATGTATAGTTATGATAGTAGTGGAAACAAACCAAAATGTCATATTTGTCTTTTGGAAAGTGTAAAGGAGAATGAATGTTTTAAAGATAAACATGTTTGAAAAGGGTACATCTGTGTACGTATGGGAAGGGAAGAGAGTATCGAGCTTAGTGAGGTTATTTCCTAAGTGATTGTTAATGTCATGAAAGATTGGGAATGGGAATTAATGAAAGGAAAACGGGAAGGGAAACCAGCTGTAACGTTCAATGAAATGGTTGTTTTCGAGAAAGGTTTATACATATATATATATTTTGTGTAAACGGTCACATTACTATTCTAGTATGAGATTGAGGGTTCATGATCATAGCTATCTGTAAGTTGTTATTGTTAAGGATCATGTTGAGTTCCCTACTGGACTATATGTTCATCCCACGTTGTTGAATCTTTTTCAGGTGTTAAGCAGGTTGAGCTGCAAGATTTGGATCTACTTATTTATTGGCCACGGGGCCTCTGTTATGTTGGCGGAACGCTATTGTTGTGAAAGGGTTATACCCTTCTTCTTGTACCTTAAGTGATGTAAGCCCAAGGGCAATTTGTTAAAGTATGTTCATGTCATATTTACTTTGCACACGAATGAGAGTATTGTTAATCCCTTATACAGATTGAATGTATGAGTCTATTTCCACATGTTACCTCTGAAATTGAATTGAGTTAATGAATTTGGTAATGACTTCGAGTAATAAAAAGTGGGGCGTGACATTCACTATATCCACATACATATAAAAATATAGCGAGTGATTGCTCCACAGATAACCTGTTCTTGTCTGCCTTTATGAACTCTCTGCATTTCAGTTCAGCACAAAGGGACTTGAACGTTGGCGCATCCATCTGCAAGACCTCCTGAATTGTGCGTGGATGACCGTTCAATAAATGTTGACTATACATTTCTCCAGTGTACGGACATGTCCGTTGGGGCTACTTTCCCAGAATTCCATTGCTAGATTCGAATATCTGGCATACCATGGCAAAGTCCACGTCATCGTCATCTAATGCAATAAATGACGACCTCAACTGCTCCGCACTACTGTCTTTACTATCCTTGCTATCAATGCTGTCAGGACTGTCTTGGCTGTCCTTACTGTCCTCGCTCTCCATGCTTTCCCCACTTGAATCCATTTCGCCGTGATGTTGTCGTAGTCGGGAAACTTATTTGCCTGATTGTTCATTGCGACGTCCATGTCAAATAGATTTCTTGAGTTAGTCGGGTCCATTTCTGTAAGTAAATAAGTTAAATGTAAATATAATTCACATCGATGCGAGAGAGAGGTTCAATTAATTGGATGATACATAAATACATAACATTATAATACTAACTTGGAAATAATATAAATCCATAACATTATATGAAGGCCTAATACATAACATTGTGAAAAGTCCCACAGGCAGGGCAAGCAAAGACTTCAGAAACCAAATGTTTGCAATAAATAAATTTAAAAATAAAAATGTTGGTTAAATACTTAACCTCAACACTAATTAGAACAATACATACACCTGCCCATTCAAAGTTTAGGTAGTTGAGTGGAGTACACTTGATATTAAATAACTTATATTTTTTACCCTTGATATTGAATAATTTATGTCATAAAAATATGATTATGAACAATACATGCTGTCACAGAAATATGATTCTTCCTAGTTTATGTATCAGAAAAATATTAAGATACACCACTAGGTGGATGGATCAATGCAGTTAACAAATAAATGAGAGATTACCAAGATGGAATAGTTCTACACCCTCCTCACAAACACCTCATGTTTTAGTTTTATTACTACGTATCAATGGAAGCACACTTTACTTAAAACACTCCTGTCAAATTTTTTTTTTTCCTTTTTCCATCTTCAAATCATTTGGGTTCTTGAAAATTGTTACACCCTCCCTCAAACCACTATGCTTTAATGAAACTAGATGTCAATTTAAACAGGCTTCCTAAAGAAATGTATTTAACTTGTAGCATTGCTAAAAGAATAAAGATTACTAAACTGGAAGAAAGAAGTGTATGTGATGACATCTCCTAATCATAGGCATAGCATAAAGATCCTAGCTGGATGTATACTAATGCCTATACGTATAATAGCTACAACCACTCTAAAGTAATCACTTTAAACATTCATTGAGAAGCAAAAAAATATTAAATGGTCAAAGCATGTAAAGCATCATAGGAGTCTAAATTGATCAGTTAGTTCTCATATTGTTGCATGTATGAACTTCCTTACACTATATTTTAACTTTCTAGAGTGATATGAACTTTCTAGAAAGCAAACAACCATCACATAAATTGTTGTGTGCTTTCAAGGATGTTGAGTGAACAACCTATTCAGACTTGTTAATTTAAGTAACACATAATTATTGCAATCAATAGAGTAACCTCTTGAATAAGTGATTAGTGATCATGATATAGTATAAAAAACTAAAACACCCATATTGCCTCTAAATTCTAGCAATTTGTATACAAAAATAACATTTAGACACATATTAACTTCTCACATGTGGAATCTCTAAAACAGGCTTCCTAAATAAGCCTAGCCAGTCAGAGTGCACTACTTATTGCAAGAACTTATAATATATAGATTGATGCATATATCTCTTACTGCCACACCAATGCTATGAATGTGATCCTACAGAGGAATTCAATTTCCAACAGAAAAAGTTTGCAATTTTCTGGGGCAAAATGAATCGAATGAAAAACTAAAAAGGTTGCAATTTTCAAATTCTGAACCAAGATTATTTGTGATCAATTAGTGTACTCCACTCAACTAAATTTTATCCTTGATATTAAATAATTTATATTTTTTATTTAATATATAATTTTAAATTTGTAATCTATAATTTATAATTTAACAACACTAACAATTTTAAATTTATAAGGCCATAATTTTTAATTTATTATTTTTAATTAAATTAAATTTATAATTTATATTTTTTATTTAATATGTAATTTCATAAGCTAATCCCATGGGATGAATTATCCCATGATTTCTATCCCATGCCCCCCATAGGATACAACAATCCAATAGGATTAATAGTCAAATCCCATGCCCCAATTCTTCGAAACAAACACCACCAAAATGTAGTCCCAATAGCTCTTCCAACAAGTCAACCAAATTAATATTAAAAATTTATAACCAAACCAGAAAGTAATGGTGGAACAACTCCACAGTGATGACACAATATAAATTCAAACAAATCCCAAATGCATATTAAGTAGAACAATACCATACGCAAAAATGTCCAATGATGTCAAATATCTAAAGAATGGCCAAATTCCCTCAGTAACGAACTGTGTAGAGATATAACCCAAAAAAGCTACATATTAAGTAGAATGGAAAATTATTTGATGATCTCAAATCTAAAAAATGGCCAAAATCCTCGATAACACAATTCAATTTATGCCATAACACTGAATAATAAAAACCCAATTCATTCAGTAGCTTGGTAAGCTTGGAAAATTATCATGTGTAAGCTCACTAATTAGCCTAAAAGCATCAGGCTTACAAAATTCCAGCATTAGTCTGTCTACTCCATGGTCAAGCAACACTATATAAATTTTCTTAATCATAAGTAATTGTAGCAAACGAACATGTTAGGGGTGGGAATAGTACAGGCTTCTTTGCTCAACCTCATTGGTCGACAATTCATTGCACAAGTAACAACAGAAGTTCCTAATAGTCCGAAAGTTAAATATGAAATATGCATCTAATGTTCTGGTCATGACAGACAAACTCATAATTTGCTACAACCTCCAAGTTCCTTACATAGCCATAGTACACAGATGAAAAACACGGATTAAAAAAAGAAAAATTATGAGCAGATTTTTAATATTTTAGCCACATACGTTAACTTACACCAAACTGGATGCTTAACAAAACAAAATTGCATCCATTGTCAAACTTAATTCCTAAGCGAGCTTACGAACCCAATGCATCTTCATGTTGGGTAACATCTTCATGAAAATTATGCTCGTTGCTTTATCGCGAAAACTATCACACGCCTTAACGTATTGGTTAGGAGTGATTCCGTCCATTGTTGCCAAACAGTCCATACATGCATCAATGGAGTATTGTTTCTTCTCGGCCTAACTTGCTTCAGCCATTTTGTTTTGGTGCGCGTAAAATTCTTTTTTTGCAAGGTTCATGGCAATCCATGTATCAAGTGCCAAATCAAGGTGTGCACCCTTTTGGCCACCGTCATTGCCACTACTCTCACCTACCTTTGGGTCATCATCTCCGTCAATGTCGTCACTAACAGGGATAGAATCGGTATTTGAGTTGATACCAACACCAAAGAATGCACTTTGGATATCCATTTTTTCATCAGAGGTTGGGTGTCCTTGGGTTGAAGCACGGGCAAGTGCGCCAGTGGCTTGGGAGTTTGCAAAGAGGACATCTAATAAGTCAATGTGGTCTAGACCCCTTTTCCTAAACACTTTAGCTTTGGGATGTACCTACAAAAATAAGACAACCAACGATATAGTAAATAAGTCACTTAACAGTTAACGTACTACAGTACGAGGGTTGTACTCAAATATAAGGTGGTGGTAGTTACCTTAACATATTGATTCCAAACATCATCCGGGGCCATGACCGTTTTTCTCTGGTTATCCCAGCCGAACCCCGTATGGTTCTTCACTTTCACAAATGTATTGTAAGCTTACCTGATGTGGTGGTACTTTTGTTTCAAACGATTAATCGTTTACCTAACTTTGAACTGATTGTACAGCTTATCGTCAATCCAACTCCAATGCCTTGTGGTGAAAGAGTTTTTTTGGTTAACGAAGGGTCTTGCTTCACCTGTTCGACCATTAGTTGTATAAAGGCCGACTTAATCCTGCTTGGCCACAACCTTAGGTCTTGCGCATCCTCAACGAACCCCTCACTATCTATCTATGACATTCATGTATTACACATGTGAAGTAAGTCATGGGTTTACTTAAGTGATGAGCTCTAACTTCTTAAAAATACCAAGTTACAACTTCAAACATAAATGTGAAGTAGGTTGTTTACACAAGAAAAATAAAAGGAGCATGTTTGTACAATTACAATTGTAGAGTATTACACGGATAAATTTTTTTTTCATTTGCAACAGTAGTGACATGTTGCACATGGCAACTAATTTTATAGCATAAGTTACAACTATCCAAACCAAGTTTAATAGACATGTCTAACATTTATACAGGTATTCCGTATGTGTAAAGAAGAAGGTTTGGTAGAATGTAATTGTAACAACCCTTGTACTGATTACCAATAAACTACTGAATTAGCTACTGGTTACTACTAAACTGAACTGATAATGACTGATAATTGAATTAACTGAAGTACTGAATGGACTGATTGAAATCGAAACTGAAATTGAATAAGTTTATCTATTGAATTGCATATTGCATCTGTGTGATTGATTGATTATCTGTTTGAATTCATGTGTTTAAACTGTTAATTGGAGGCCTTATCGGCGGCCGAATTAGGAACCATTTAGAGTTTTGGAATCAGTAGAATATTTGTGATTTAATGGTATATTTATCTGAAAATCGATTAGGAATGACTAAATTAGATTAAATTAAGCTAGTTCAAGAGTTTGATTTAATTACGATCTTGCCATGGTGAGTGGCCACTACCTAATCATCTTTGAGCCTTGTATACACTTGAACATATTCATTTCATCAGCCTTTCTTCCTTACTCTAGCCGACCAAGAAGAGAGTTAGAGAGAGAGGGACTTGTTTTTGTTGATTTGCTTGAAGACTTGAAGTAAATTGAAGTGTATTTGCATAATTGAGCTTCTAGGCTTTAATTACAAGACTTAGGTAAGAGAACCCATCTTCTTCTTGTTGTCTTTGAGCTTCATCTTGCATGGTTCATGCTCCATTGTAGGATTAAACCATGTTTTAGTGCTAAAATGTTGAATTGGAACTCCATTGTTGCATGCATGGCCATTTTAGTGTATTTTGAAGTTAAATTCTTGGAGAGTTATACATGCATGTCCATGTTTATATTATAGTCCATGTTTTCAAAATGTTTTCCAACTATTGAGCTCTTTAGAGCAAGGATTGAAGCTTGAATTTGGTTTAAAACTCATGCATTGCATGTTTACATATTGTTCTTGAAATTGGGTTTGAATTTGGACTTAATTAACTCACCTTTGGGGCTTGAATTCTCAAATTGGCTTTTGAAACTTGTTATACATTGTTTTGGGATGTGTTTTCCAGAATTTGGGCCCAAGAGGTCGAGTATTGAGTTGGGAATGCTTGGTTTGAGCTTGGAAGGCAAATCTGGAAATTCCAGATTTGGCTTCTTCGCTCGAGCGAAGGATTCCTCGCTCGAGCGACCAAGGTTTCCTCTGAGCCACGCTCGAGCGAAGGATTGGTGGCTCGAGCGTAAAAAACGAGCATCCAGTATTTTTACTGTTTCTGCAGACCGCTCGAGCGAAGGGTTCCTCGCTCGAGCGAATCCTTTGATTTTGCAACCTCGCTCGAGCGAAGGAAGGCTCGCTCGAGCGAGCCCCCTGTTTTCAGCAACTTTTGAAAAATGCTTTCCAAGTGTGTTTTTGCATCCTCATCCCATCCTAGGCATTCTTAGGCCTAGTTTAAGGCATCTCAATGAGGATTTAGACATAGAACCACACCGAGGAAATTTAGGGATTTAATTATTATCCTTCCCGATTGTGAACTTAGTGTGTGTTCTCTATTTGTTAACTATTTAGGGTTGGCTTCGGGGACGCGCTCTAGCTGCTATTAGCCTAATCTCTGTGAGTAACAGATTGTGTAAAGATATGTTCAAAATGGTTATCTTTTGAATACTGAACAGAACTGTTTACTGAACTGATATTGTTATTAAATGAATGTATGTCCTGTATTGTGAACTGTACTATGGCATCCTTAGCACTTATTGCTTACTGTTATTGTTACAGAGCTCTGTCGGTTTCCTTGTGGAACCATACTGTTTATTGATTGATGGCCATCACTACTGTTGGGTCTGTTGAGGCTCGGTCCTTTTGGACCTACTGTTTATAGGCTAATGGATATACCACATATGATTGATTGACTGACATACTGAAAGGCTGAAATGCTGTTTAATGAACTGTTTTCATTACTGTAAGGACATTCATTCATAACCTCTTTACGCATTATGTTATTTACTGGGCTTTAGCTCACTGTTTATATATATATGTAGGTTCTCAGCAGCCAGACCGGAGCTAGGAGCGTGGGTTAGTCCCCAGTTTTGTCAAGCCAGCCTATGTGCCTCACTGCGAGGTTCCGAGACGCCATGCCATGGCTTGGGGTGTTTTGTTTCCCCACCTGTCTCCCTACTGTTTTGTGTTACTGTTTAGACTGTTATCCCTCTTTCTGCACTGTTGTCAAGGGATTCGATCCCTGTACTGAATGTTTGTATATGATTGTATAGACTGTACTGTTTTGAACTGTATGAATGCATGAAAAATGTTTTTGGCATATAAATTGTCACAGCTCAATGGACACTAGTTATTTACTGTATTGGCTTCCGCCAGGCCCTGTACTCTGTTTTACTGTATTATTGTTCAGCAGGCCTTCGGTAATCTCGGATTACTGGCCAGTTACGGTGCTAAACCCATAGGGTCGGGTTTGGGTCGTGACAGAGTGGTATCAGAGCGATACTTAATCACGAGTTATACCGCACACACGTGTCCAAATGAGCTATAGGGTGTCCTAGAAAAGTGATTAGGGCATCTCATGAACTTGAAAAGTGTGTGCTTATGACTGACTGATTATATGCTAAATGTTAAACTGTTTAATTATACAACTGCTAATGTGATAAACTGTTAACGTATACAACTGCTTATAATGATAACTGTTATAACTGCTTATAGTGAAATGGATAATGCAGGCACTGCAAATGAAACTGAATCATCATCCTCTGAGGCCAGAATGGCCAGACTTGAACAAATGATGGGACTGGTAATTGAAAGACTAGATCAACAACAGAATCAACAGCCCCCACCTCTTCCTCCTCCGGTTCACCCGGAACAGAATGTACAGAATGTGAACGTTAATGAGGTGGACATTATTGCACTGACTCATGAATTCAGCAAGATGAAACCGCCGTCCTTTCAGGGAGGCTTAGAACCGCTAAAGGCTGAAGCTTGGGTTTTGGAGACTGAAAAATTGTTTGAAGTTTTTCCGTGCTCAGAAGCACATAAGGTATTGTTAGCCACCTTTACATTGCAGGAAGAAACTAGAAGGTGGTGGATGTTGATCCGTGACACCAACACTGTGGTGACTTGGGCTCAGTTCAAGGAGTCCTTCTTTGAAAAATATTTTCCTCAATGTGTCAGGGATAGAAAGGTAACTGAATTTGAACAACTGAAACAGGGCACAACGTCTGTTGCCGAATATGAGAAGAAGTTCACCGAGCTTGCTAGATATGCACCGCATATGGTGGACACCGATTACAAAAAGGCCAGGAAGTTTGAAGGCGGCCTGAATGTTCCTATCCTTGATAGAGTTAATATGTTGAAACTGCCGACTTATGTGGGTGTTCTTGATCGAGCCTTGATGGCTGAATCAAATATTGAAGCACTGAAACAAACCGAACCACCAACAACTGAATGGCGCAGTAAAAGACAGGGTTTCAAATTCAAGAAAGGCAAACATAACTCTGCAAACAAGAAACGGAACACGGGGTCAACAACTAGCCCCAGCCAAGGGAGTGGCTTTACCCCACCCTGCTCCGTATGTGGCAATAAGCACAAAGGGGTTTGCTACCAGATTTCAGGAGCTTGTTTCAGATGTGGCAAGGTGGGCCATAGAATTAAAGACTGCCCTTCTGCTCCACCAGCTAGTAGTAAAGCTACACCGAGCGCAGCAGCATCAAATGTAGCACCAAAGCCTAACCCCAAAGCTACCGGGAAAGAGCCTATGAGGCAGGGCCGAGTATTTGCCCTAGTACCGGGAGACGTTCAGAATACTGAGACCGTTGTGTCAGGTATCCTCCCTATTTGTACTCAAAATGCATACGTATTGTTTGATTCGGGGTCTACACATTCTTATGTGTCGCAAGCTTTCTCACGAAAATTGAATAGACCCTTAGAACCTATGAATTACTTGCTAGCTGTATCATCACATGTTGGGGGATCCATGACATGTGCATATATGTATCCTGCTTGTGAGATTATTGTTGGGGACATGCATCTGTTTATTGATTTACTACCGTTGAACATAGATCATTTTGATGTAATATTGGGGATGGATTGGTTACAAAAATATCATGCTACTATCGATTGTGTGACCAAGAAAGTTGTTTTCCGTCCACCGGGTTTACCTGAATTCGTATTTAGTGGGGTTGGAGTAGTACCTCCTCCATATCTGATTTCTTCTGTAAAAGCTGTCAAATTGATTAGAAAGGGATGTAAAGGATATCTGTGTTCTGTACTGACTGTATCTGTTAATGATAATGTTAAAACTGATGTGAATTGCATTCCTATAGTGAGAGAATTCCCAGATGTATTTCCAGATGATCTGCCAGGGGATTTGATTGACAGGGAGATTGAATTCACCGTTGATGTAGTTCCGGGTACACAGCCGTTATCTAAAGCTCCCTACAGAATGGCTCCAACTGAACTGAAAGAATTGAAAGTACAATTGCAGGAACTGTTAGACAAGAAGTTTATCAGACCCAGTACTTCACCGTGGGGTGCACCTGTTTTGTTTGTAAAGAAGAAAGATGGTTCAATGAGACTGTGCATTGATTACCGTGAATTGAACAAGGTAACTGTAAAGAACAAATATCCATTACCGCGTATTGATGATTTGTTTGACCAGTTACAGGGTGCACAAGTGTTTTCCAAGATCGACCTCAGATCAGGGTATCACCAACTGAAAGTTAAACCAGAAGACATTGATAAAACTGCTTTTAGAACGAGGTATGGCCACTATGAATTTTTAGTTATGCCGTTTGGAGTTACCAATGCCCCAGCTGCATTTATGGACCTTATGAACAGAATTTTTAAACCATACCTTGATGATTTCATTGTGGTATTTATTGATGACATATTGATTTATTCTAAGACTGTAGGGGAACATGAACATCATCTGAGACTTGCCCTGCAAACCCTAAGAGAACAGAAACTGTATGCTAAACTGTCTAAATGTGAATTTTGGCTTGATCATGTTGTGTTTTTGGGGCATGTTGTTAGCAAAGATGGAATTTCTGTTGATCCGCAGAAAATTGAAGCTGTAGTGAACTGGCCTAGACCGACAAATGTGACTGAAGTCCGAAGCTTTTTGGGATTGGCTGGATATTACAGAAGATTTGTCAAAGATTTCTCCAAAATTGCCCTACCATTGACTCAGTTAACTCAGAAGGGGACATCATTTGACTGGACAGACCAAAGGGAATCAGCATTTCAAGAATTGAAAACTAGACTCGTGACTGCACCAATTCTTACCTTGCCTACAGGTACGGATGGTTATACTATTTTTAGTGATGCTTCTCATAAGGGCTTGGGATGTGTTTTAATGCAGAATGGGAGAGTTATTGCTTATGCTTCCCGACAGTTGAGACCACATGAAAAGAATTACCCAACCCATGACCTGGAACTTGCTGCAGTGGTGTTTGCACTGAAAATTTGGCGTCACTATTTGTATGGAGCAACATGTGAAGTGTATACTGACCACAAGAGCCTGAAATACTTTTTCACTCAGAAAGAACTAAATATGAGACAGCGGAGATGGCTAGAACTGATTAAAGATTATGACTTACAGATTCTGTACCATCCGGGAAAAGCCAACACCGTTGCCGATGCATTGAGCCGAAAGTCAATTGCCAACTTAGCTTGTTTGCTCACCGGGCAGAAAGAATTGCTTCATGATCTGGAAAAGTTTGAAATTGAAATTGTTTTGAGAGAACAAGGTGGAACAATAGCTGCCATTACTGCTCAACCAGCATTGATAGAAGAAATTAAAGAAAAACAGCAACTGGATGATTACTTGAAGAAAATCATTGAAGAAAGAGATTCTAAACCGAGACCGGGGTTCAAAATTGACAACAATGTACTGAAATTTCAAGAAAGACTGTGTGTACCGAATGACACTGAATTGAAAAGAAGAGTACTGCAAGAGGGCCACAATTCAAAATTTTCTATCCACCCGGGGAATACGAAAATGTATCAAGATCTGAAACAGAATTTTTGGTGGCCAGGAATGAAGAAGGAAATTGCCGACTTTGTGTCCAAATGTCTTCATTGCCAACAAGTCAAAGCTGAACATCAACGACCCGCTGGATTATTGCAACCCTTACCCATACCGGAATGGAAATGGGAGCATATCACGATGGACTTTATCGTTGGATTGCCTCGCTCTAGGAAAGGTATGGACTCTATTTGGGTTATTGTTGATAGACTGACTAAATCTGCTCACTTCTTACCTGTCAAGACAATTTATAATGCGGACAAACTGGCTGTTATCTATATTGATGAAATTGTGAGACTACACGGAGTGCCTGTGTCTATTGTTTCTGACAGAGATTCGAAGTTTACATCGAGGTTCTGGCAAAGCCTACAGACTGCATTGGGTACTGAATTAAGGCTGAGCAGTGCCTATCATCCTCAGACAGATGGACAGTCAGAAAGGACCATCCAGACTTTAGAAGATTTATTGAGAATGTGTGTCCTTGATTTCCAGGGAAACTGGGAAAGTCATTTGCCATTGGCTGAATTCGCCTACAACAACAGCTATCATTCAAGTATTGGCATGGCCCCTTTCGAGGCATTGTATGGCAGAAAGTGTAGATCTCCAATTTGTTGGGCAGAAGTTGGAGATGGGCCTTTGCTTGGGCCCGAGATTGTATATGAGACGACTGAAAAGATAAAACTGATACAACAGAGACTGAAAACTGCACAGAGCAGACAGAAGAGTTATGCAGATATTAGAAGACGAGACCGAGAATATGAAGTGGGTGATCACGTTTTTGTGAAAGTGACACCAATGAAAGGCCAGACTCGTTTTGGAGTCAAAGGCAAGTTGGCGCCGAGATACGTTGGACCTTATGAGATCGTTGAGAAAATAAATCCGGTGGCGTATCAAGTTGCACTTCCTCCTGAAATGGAGCATATGCATAACGTCTTCCACATCTCTATGTTGAGAGATTATCTTCAGGATCCATTCCATGTGATTGAGCCTACTCGGATAGTGTTGAGTGATGACTACACTTACGAGGAGAGGCCTATACAGATTGTAAACCGACGGATCAAGAAACTGAGAAACAAAGAGATCCCGCTAGTGAAAGTTGATTGGCAGAACCATGGTGGTGTGTATGCCACTTGGGAAAGGGAAGATGACATGGCTAAAAGATACCCAGAACTGTTTCCACTGAACCCTGTTTTCTTCCAAACTGAAGGTAACTCGAGTTTAGGGGACTAAACTCCTTATAAGGAGGGGAGACTGTAACAACCCTCGTACTGATTACCAATAAACTACTGAATTAGCTACTGGTTACTGCTAAACTGAACTGATAATGACTGATAATTGAATTAACTGAAGTACTGAATGGACTGATTGAAATCGAAACTGAAATTGAATAAGTTTATCTATTGAATTGCATATTGCATCTGTGTGATTGATTGATTATCTGTTTGAATTCATGTGTTTAAACTGTTAATTGGAGGCCTTATCGGCGGCTGAATTAGGAACCATTTAGAGTTTTGGAATCAGTATAATATTTGTGATTTAATGGTATATTTATTTGAAAATCGATTAGGAATGACTAAATTAGATTAAATTAAGCTAGTTCAAGAGTTTGATTTAATTACGATCTTGCCATGGTGAGTGGCCACTACCTAATCATCTTTGAGCCTTGTATACACTTGAACATATTCATTTCATCAGCCTTTCTTCCTTACTCTAGCCGACCAAGAAGAGAGTTAGAGAGAGAGGGACTTGTTTTTGTTGATTTGCTTGAAGACTTGAAGTAAATTGAAGTGTATTTGCATAATTGACCTTCTAGGCTTTAATTACAAGACTTAGGTAAGAGAACCCATCTTCTTCTTGTTGTCTTTGAGCTTCATCTTGCATGGTTCATGCTCCATTGTAGGATTAAACCATGTTTTAGTGCTAAAATGTTGAATTGGAACTCCATTGTTGCATGCATGGCCATTTTAGTGTATTTTGAAGTTAAATTCTTGGAGAGTTATACATGCATGTCCATGTTTATATTATAGTCCATGTTTTCAAAATGTTTTCCAACTATTGAGCTCTTTAGAGCAAGGATTGAAGCTTGAATTTGGTTTAAAACTCATGCATTGCATGTTTACATATTGTTCTTGAAATTGGGTTTGAATTTGGACTTAATTAACTCACCTTTGGGGCTTAAATTCTCAAATTGGCTTTTGAAACTTGTTATACATTGTTTTGGGATGTGTTTTCCAGAATTTGGGCCCAAGAGGTCGAGTATTGAGTTGGGAATGCTTGGTTTGAGCTTGGAAGGCAAATCTGGAAATTCCAGATTTGGCTTCTTCGCTCGAGCGAAGGATTCCTCGCTCGAGCGACCAAGGTTTCCTCTGAGCCACGCTCGAGCGAAGGATTGGTGGCTCGAGCGTAAAAAACGAGCATCCAGTATTTTTACTGTTTCTGCAGACCGCTCGAGCGAAGGGTTCCTCGCTCGAGCGAATCCTTTGATTTTGCAACCTCGCTCGAGCGAAGGAAGGCTCGCTCGAGCGAGCCCCCTGTTTTCAGCAACTTTTGAAAAATGCCTTCCAAGTGTGTTTTTGCATCCTCATCCCATCCTAGGCATTCTTAGGCCTAGTTTAAGGCATCTCAATGAGGATTTAGACATAGAACCACACCGAGAAAATTTAGGGATTTAATTATTATCCTTCCCGATTGTGAACTTAGTGTGTGTTCTCTATTTGTTAACTGTTTAGGGTTGGCTTCGGGGACGCGCTCTAGCTGCTATTAGCCCAATCTCTGTGAGTAACAGATTGTGTAAAGATATGTTCAAAATGGTTATCTTTTGAATACTGAACAGAACTGTTTACTGAACTGATATTGTTATTGAATGAATGTATGTCCTGTATTGTGAACTGTACTGTGGCATCCTTAGCACTTATTGCTTACTGTTATTGTTACAGAGCTCTGTCGGTTTCCTTGTGGAACCATACTGTTTATTGATTGATGGCCATCACTACTGTTGGGTCTGTTGAGGCCCGGTCCTTTTGGACCTACTGTTTATAGGCTAATGGATATACCACATATGATTGATTGACTGACATACTGAAAGGCTGAAATACTGTTTAATGAACTGTTTTCATTACTGTAAGGACATTCATTCATAACCTCTTTACGCATTATGTTATTCACTGGGCTTTAGCTCACTGTTTATATATATATGTAGGTTCTCAGCAGCCAGACCGGAGCTAGGAGCGTGGGTTAGTCCCCAGTTTTGTCAAGCCAGCCTATGTGCCTCACTGCGAGGTTCCGAGACGCCATGCCATGGCTTGGGGTGTTTTGTTTCCCCACCTGTCTCCCTACTGTTTTGTGTTACTGTTTAGACTGTTATCCCTCTTTCTGCACTGTTGTCAAGGGATTCGATCCCTGTACTGAATGTTTGTATATGATTGTATAGACTGTACTGTTTTGAACTGTATGAATGCATGAAAAATGTTTTTGGCATATAGATTGTCACAGCTCAATGGACACTAGTTATTTACTGTATTGGCTTCCGCTAGGCCCTGTACTCTGTTTTACTGTATTATTGTTCAGCAGGCCTTCGGTAATCTCGGATTACTGGCCAGTTACGGTGCTAAACCCATAGGGCCGGGTTTAGGTCGTGACAGTAATATTCTGTGTACAACAACAAAAAAAAATTCCAGTGAATAGAGTAAGCTTTTTGGAATGCATTCAAGTTTCGCTAAACAATGCATGTAACACATTTACAAAATTCAACGGAGTAATATTTACCTCCACGCCGTTTTCACCACAACAAGATGCAATAGGGTCCGATGTGTGTCTTGTCTTTTGCTTCGTCTTGAAAGTTTCTTCAATAAATGGGGGTCCTCATAAATGAATTGTACAGTGCACTTTAGTAAATGGGGGTCCTCGTGTTCATTGTTGTTTAGAAATTGATGATAACATTATAATATAAATGAACTATATTCAATGAATATGTTGTCAAAAAATACATAGAATACAATTACAAGGGTTGAAAGAGCTTACTCCTTGCCTCGCGACTCTTGGTATAGCAGAGATCGAATCAACCACAAGAAATTGACGGTGTCACTACATCAACAATGATAACAACAATAAAAGTAAAGAAATAAGCACAACTTCCTGTTGGAGGAGAAAAAGCTGTAAAGAAAATTGAATCATGTTTTCTATGCTCTTTTGGCTGGTTTATCAACATATTATGAGAAATGGAATTTAGTAAATCAGAATGGAAGTCAATGACAATAACCATAAAATCCAAATGATGTGTTTGAAATAAAGTCTTGGTCAAAACAAGTTCCAAAAACACAATATGAGATGTACTATATATAGGAGTTGGGAATTCTTGTTGTTTTTTTGTATCCAAATTCATGATTGAAATACACCCTAAGATAGAACCATACGGTTTACCAAATCTGCTACATATTTACAAGGTGCAGAACACAACGGAAAACAGCTGGTTGGTTTAAGGAAATCAAGAAAGGCCAAAATTTAATTTTTATCTTCTTTTTGCTCAACTGTATGATAGTAAGTGACATCACAGTACTCATAAAAATGATCTATAAGGCAATTAAGGTGGCTCTCTGTGACAGCCCTCACCTCTGATTAATGTTAAACTGTGTTTGAGCATGATAAATAACTGATTAGAATGAAATCCTGATCTGTTTGCATGAGTATGTCGTTTTAGTTTCATTTCTATCTGTTTGTCTTTTAACGATCTGTTCATATTTTGTTGTCGAATTGCAATTGAAGGCCTTATCGGTGACCGAATCAAAAATTGATTAGTGTTATATGCTAATTAGGATTTATGTGATTTTATTGTAGGTTTAATTAAAATTTGATTTGGAATGATTAAATTAGATTAAATAATGTTAAACTAATTGAACCTAGGTAATTACATTTTTGCCATTGAAGTGGGCCACTTTGTTAAACCTTGTTTGGAGCTTATTTCTACATCATTTCTTCATCCATCCTCTTGTGCAAACTGTGGGTGAGAGGAGAGTAAGAGGAAAGAAATTGAATTCACAAGAGTCTTGCTTGAACTTAGAAGAATTGAAGAAGATTTGCAAAATTAGGCTCCTACACTTGGAATTCAAAACCTAAGGTAGGGAATTCACCCCCTTGAACATGAATTTAAGTTGTTCTTGCATGGTTCATGGTAAATGAGTGATTTGAGTCAAGAGCTAGTTTAAAAGGTTGATTTGAGAGCCCATTCATGCATGCATGTACATATCTTTGAATTGTGAGCTTGTTTTCATGAAAATTTCCACATGCATGTTCATATTTTAGTTGTGGTTCAAGAATTCACCATGTTTTAAAGTTCAAGTTTGCATTAATTATGTTTTAGAGCATTAGAGTTCATATGAACTCATGTATGTGAGGTTCTTGCATTGTTTTTCAAGTTTCTTTGGAATTGGTGTTCAATTGTCACACATTTGGGCTTGATTTTATAAAATGATCTTTGAAACATATGGTACTAAGGGTTTCTATGTGTTTTCCAGAAATTTAGCCCAGAAAAATCGAGTTTGAAGCTTTAATGCTTGAGTTTTGTGCTTGGGGATCAATCTGGAAATTCCAGATTTTTTATCCACGCTTGAGCGGGAAACTTCACGCTCGAGCGTACAATCTGAGTACATGCACTTCCGCTCGAGCGTAGAAAGTCACGCTCGAGCGTGAAATGCATATGCCCAGAAGTTCATATGTTTTGCAGTCCGCTCGAGCGAGAGAATTCACGCTCGAGCGGGGGTTTGAGTCTCACGCTCGAGCGGAGGTCGAGCGTCCGTCGAGCGTGAATATCATGCAACCAGTACTTTTCACGAGTTTGTAGCCCGCTCGAGTGAAGGAAGTCACGCTCGAGCGGAGCTTCATTGTTTGCATGTCCGCTTGAGCGTAGAAAGCCACGCTCGAGCGTGGATCCCTGTTTCAGCAAACTTTGAAAAGTGTTTTAAAGTACATTTTGCATCCTCATTTCATCCTAGGCATTCCTAGGTCATGTTTAAGGCATCTTAATGAGGATAATGTTATAGAACCACACCAAGTCAAGTTTAGGGGCTAAGCTGTTAATCCCAAGTGTGTAACTTAGTGTGTGTTCGTTCTGCAACTGTGTAGGGTTAGCACCTGAGGACGCTGTCTAGCCTGTCCATAGCCTAGTACTCTGTGAGTAACAATGTTGTAAAGATACGTTCAATTACAATTATTTCTGAACGATTAATTGTACCGCTTTCTGAAATGACATTGTTTACTGAATAAATGTTTGTCCTATTTGTGAACTGTATTTCGTGACATCCATAGCAACTTACTGTTACTATACTGTTACTGCTACTGTTACAAAGATCTCTGTCAGTTCCAATGTCTGAAACTACTACTGTTTACCGTTATGATGACCATCAACTGACTGTTCGATCTGTTAAGACCTACTGTACTGTTTTGCTATTGGGTGCGCCACATATGACTATTATGGTTTCTAAATAACTGTTATGGCATGAAATATGAGCCATTGATTGAATAATTGATTTACTGATGCAAATGACTGTTTTAATTATTGAAAGGACATTCATTCTTAACTCCTTTACGCATATGTTATTCACTGGACTTTAGCTCACTGTTTATATTTATATGTAGGTGTCCAAGCACCGGACCGAAGCTAGGAGCGTCAAGTTAAGCTCCTGTTTTGTCAAGCCAACCTTTGTGTCTCACTTCGAGGTTCCAAGTTTGTTCAAGCTAAGGCTGCTCTGGGGTGTCTCAGTTCCACCTTTCTGTCTCTGTTCTGTAATAAGTGTTTTAGACTTGATTGTACAGTTATGGTGAAGGGATTTGGTCCCTAACCTGTTTATGTTGTATATGACGTATGTATATATGTTTTGGTTATAAATGTGGCTTGTTCATAAAAGTCTTTTTTTTGCATTCAGTTTGTCACAGCTCATTGGACATCTTTTTATTACTGTATGGCTTCCGCCAGCCCTTTACTCTGTATTACTGTCCTTATTGTTAAGCAGGCCTTTGGTAATCACGTATTACTGGCCGGTTGCGATGCTAAACCCATAGGGGCGGGTTTAGGTCGTGACACTCTCCTCTATTTTTTGCTTGATATGAATCATATTTCTTAGCAGTCATACCTTTTCATTCACAGTTTTGTTTGGATTTTTTTTTTTTTTTTGAAGACATAAGCAAGTATGAGATAGTTTTTAATAACCCAAAAATAAGACTTAGGTTCGAAAAAATGGGGGAAACCAGTAATTGAAATTATGTGTGAGTGAAGTTTGCATGCTTTATTTCATCAAGAAAATGGGTGAGAATCAACTAGATTGACAGTAAATGCTGTATAAACAAGCACCATAAAATCCATTTTGTGGTGGGCTTGTATTCTTGATATCTTAGTAAGTTGTACTAAAAACTTGCTCAAGTCTCAGATTCATACACCAAACCAGAAGAATGTACCCAAAAAAAATTCTATTTTAATTCGGAAATGGAGGACTTAAATAGCGATTTTGAAACCACAGTTGGGAAAGGGGAAACTGTGACCACATTGCAAGCTAATGAAGCTAATTTTCCAAATGAAAAGTAGAAAATCTGTGCTTAGTATGTCTGAAATGTGGAACTTACATTCTGAAATCGAAACCAGATACTCGTGAATTAGAAATTTCTTTTCGTTTCAAATGATGAAATTAATTTTTGAAATCAAAGCAGCGAACTGATTTCTATGCTGAAAGGGATTTTCAAATTAAACTAGGGATTTGGTGTATAAATGATTTGAATGTTAGACAAAATTTCATTTCATACAAATTTATTAAAAATAATGAAAATCAAAATCAAAAGGGAATATGGAGATGAAATGAAAACATGATGAACCACAATCCAAATGACTAACCTCTTTGTTGTCTGATCTTCGTCACCCGTAGTGCATCACGCATGTCAACCGTTAATATATCTTCTATATTAACATAAATTAGAGGATATGGTTGAAAATGGAGTTTATAGTCAATTTGTAAAATATAAATATATTCATATACACATATACTAGAAATAAATAAAAAGAAAAAAAAATTGCTAAAATCGAAATCGTATTAGAATTGAAATCAAAGTGCAATTCTACATAATTTTATAATTAAGATTGTAGTTATTTTAAAATCTTATTATAATCCAAATTATTTGGTACAACTCGTAAGATTCTACCATTTAAATAAGGATTTTGATAACCACACTCATAACCACAAAACTTGACTTATTCGGAGCCAGAGTCATAGCCCACGTAATATCATAACTTTTTTTTATTCACAAAGCTAGTAACAATGACCACAAACAGTCATAACTATGGTGGTTCTATCACAATCAATTGGAAAATTGATTCACCAAACAAGTCAAATCAAAATTTTTGCAAATCACATAACGGCCACAAGTTATCATAACCTTTCATATACTACTATTCTCACAAAAAAAAAAAAAAAAAAAAATCCTTCCATATTCTACTACTATCGATTGTACAAGTTGTCATAACCTTTCAAAAAACTTTTTAAGAAATATTTTTTAGAACAATACATTATGAAGAAAACCAAAAAGTTATTTTGAAAAATATTTTACACAAAAATGAAAATTGATGGATATGTTCAAATTTTCCATTTGTTTTTAGTTTTTAAAAATACACACAAACAAACAACAACAACAACAACAACAAAACAAAAAAACAAAAACACAACCAAATATGCCCACAAATCTAAGATTGACAAACTTTATAAAACTCTATTTAAATTCTTGACATAACACTGGAATTAAATCAATCAAAAAATAACACATATCACATAATATTTCATAAAAAATTCATGACAACATATGATATCATAAAACCTCATTGCAAATTAATTAAAAATGCTAAAATTAATACAGAGCCAATAAATCTGTTTCCTTATATAGATGATCATAATTTCATTATATAGAATATTTTAATTTCTATTTCTTAATCATTTTTGTTTCCTAATTGTTGATTTGTAAAAATCTGTGCTAATGAAATAAATTCACACATTTATAATATAGAGTAGATAAATATGTTTCACTATATAGATAATCTCTGTTTCCTTATATAGATGATCATAATTTCATTATATAAATTTGTTTCAATAAATGATCATAATTTTATTATATAGAATATTTTAATTTCTGTTTTCCAAAATAAAATAAAATAAAATCAACATTTTCCTACATTTAATTAAACCCCAACTCCATCTGCTATGCCAGGTAGTTGAATCGGAAAGGCCACATTATCATATAGGATACCAACAAGAGCAGCACCGATCAAAGGTCCGACCCAATAGACGACATGGTTCTTGAAATTCCTCCAACAAGAGCAGACCCGAACGAGTAAGCTAGGTTCATTGACCTGCCCGTAAATGGCCCGAATGCCAATACATTGGTTCCTACAATGAACCCGATTGCTAAGGGTCCAATTGCTCCCAGTGGACCACATCTCGAGTCCCCAGCTGCATAGACTGTGTAGACCAAACCAAATGTCATCACTCCTTCCAAAATGGATGCTCCGAACCTAGTCATTTCTTGTGGGATTCCATGGACAAGTACATGCTGTGAGACGGTAGTAACTTTTAAGAAAAGACAAGCCATTACAGACCCAACCAGCTGTGAAATCCAGTAAAAAATAGCCATAGGAACACTAATATGACCCCTAACTGCCATCCCGAACGTGGCCGCCGGGTTCACATAGCTGCCGGAGATATTAGCCGCTGTATAAACCGCCAGCGACAATGCAAACGCATTCGCATCAGCAACCGCTACAAGGGCAAATGCATCTATTGTAGCATTCGGCATCATCTTCCTATAAGACATGGCGAAGCCAATTGTAGCAAAGACGAAGAGGAAGGTGGAGATAAATTCGGCGAGGTATGATCGGAGAACGTTGGACTTCACCGCGTACTCGAGACAGGAAGTTAGTGACGCCATTGCCTGATATGAGGAAGAAGACACAACTTAATAAATATATTTCATTATATATATGATCTCTGTTTCTTTATATGGATGATCATAATTTCATTATATAGAATATTTTAATTTCTGTTTCTTAATTGTTGATTCGTAAACCGAGATTAGATAGATTGTAACAACAATTCTGCAATAATGAATAGAACAAGATTAGATAGATTGTTGTTTCCTAATCATTTCTGCAATAGCGAATAAAACAAGATTAGATAGATTGTTGTTTCCTAATCATTTCTGCAATAGCGAATAAAACAAGATTAGATAGATTGTAATAAAAATTTAACACGAAATAGAATCATATTCAAACACACATTCGGGTAAAAACAGTACAAACGAATTTTAATATATATACATTTTGTATTAAACTAGAATCGAGAATTTTTACACATGAAATATACTTTTCTAAATAATACCCCACAAGAGATCCATTGATAATTACATGAATCTCATAATCACCACCATAATTTAATTAAAAGTTCACAAACTTTATAAAACTCAATTTAAATTCTTGACATAACACTGGAATTAAATCAATCAAAAAATAACACATATCACATAATATTTCATAAAAAAATTATGACAACATATGATGTCATAAAACCTCATTGAAAATTAATTAAAAATGCTAAAATTAATATAGTGTCAATAAATCTGTTTCCTTATATAGATGATCATAATTTCATTTTATAAATTTGTTTCAATAAATTATCATAATTTCATTATATAGAATATTTTAATTTCTGTTTCCTAATCATTTCCGCTTCCTAATTGTTGATTCGTAAAAATCTGTGCTAATGAAATAAATTCACTCATCAATAATACAGAGTCAATAAATATGTTTCATTATATAGATGATTTATGTTTCCTTATATAAATGATCATAATTTCATTATATAAATATGTTTCAATAAATGATCATAATTTCATTATGTAGAATATTTTAATTTCTGTTTTCTAATCATTTCTATTTCCTAATTGTTGATTCGTAAAACCAAGATACATTGTAATAACAATTTTGCAATAGCGAATAAAACAAGATTAGATAGATTGTTGTTTCCTAATCATTTCTGCAATAGCGAATAAAACAAGATTAGATAGATTGTAATAAAAATTTAACACGAAATATAATCATATTCAAACACACTTTCGGGTAAAAACAATACACAACGGATTTTAATATATATGCATTTTGCATTAAACCAAAATCGAGAATTTTTACACATGAAATATACTTTTCGAAATAATACCCCACAACAGATCCATTGATAATTACATAAATATCATAATCACTGCCATAATTTAATTAAAAGTTCACAAACTTTATAAAACTCTATCTAAATTCTTGACATAACACTGGAATTAAATCAATCAAAAAATAACACATATCACATAATATTTCATAAAAAATTCATGACAACATATGATGTCATAAAACCTCATTGCAAATTAATTAAAAATGCTAAAATTAATACAAAGTCAATAAAATTGTTTCCTTATATAGATGATCATAATTTCAATATATATATATCTGTTTCAATAAATTATCATAATTTCATTATATAAAATATTTTAATTTCTGTTTCTTAATTGTTGATTCGTAAAAATTTGTGCTAATGAAATAAATTCATACATCAATAATATAGAGTCAATAAATATGTTTCATTATATAGATGATCTCTGTTTCCTTATATGGATGATCATAATTTCATAACAATCATAGTAATAAAGGAAAATCAAAACAATTACACATTTACATTAATAAGGTTATCATGAAATGAAGATTAGAGAATAAGGAGAAAAAATATACATATTTGAAAAAGACTGTTAAACAATTAATTGAGTGCTACATGTGAAATTTAAAAGAAACATTTATTTCCAAAGCTGATCAAATTCAAATCAGAAACAGATAACATAAATCTGACCAAAAATATAGATAGCTAAAAGAAAATCTAAGTATAATCTTTATATATTTAGTTTAAAGTCCAAAATAAAAGGCCAAATAACCACCCAAAATAACAGTGTATGAAGAGTTGGCAGAAAATTTAGATCAATAACTGAAGAATTCATCGCCAAAGATAGCAATTTGGTAGATTTGATTGAATCAATGAACAAGACATGATTAAATTTGTGTTTGAGCTAAGAAAAGCACAAACTTGACTGTTTGGTCACTGAGAAAATAAAGGAAAAACGTTTTAGTTTATATTTTCTGGAACCAAATTACAAAGGAATATCACTCGACTTAATTAATTGTAAAAGACATAATTGAGCTTACCCTTCTAGTGATAAAACACATAAATTACGAAATCTCATTGAATTTTTTTATTTCCTTTTCTCAGCAACCAAACGGAAAATGAACTACGACCGAAAAAAAATAAAAAAAATAAAAACGAAGCAAATCAAAGCAATAAAAAAGAGATTAATCAACTTACTTAGAGCTCAATCACTACAGATCCAGACACGAACCCCTGTGAAATCCAACGAAAAAAATGGCTGAACATAAACAAATATTTATAATTTAACAACACATCAAATTGAACATGAATTCTAAAAAAAAACAACGAACAGATTGCATCGATCGATAAAAGATTGATACAGAGCATAATTCAAAAAAAAAAAAGAAGCAGAAATTGATTAAAGATTCGAAAGCAAAAATCAAATAGAGTACCTTGAAGATTCAATTAGTTCATCACAGAGAGAGAGAGAGAATGAAGAAAGTACAAAATCAATACATATATTCATATATATATATAGGGTTGTCGTTAGGCTGGTTTGGGTGGAAATGGAAATAGGAATTGAATTGGCATTTGATAATAGTCTACATACACAAGAAAGCGTACAATAACTGGACCGGCGTATGTTAAGCCCTGGTTTGTTGTTTCCCACTTGCACTAAGGGCTAGTTTGGCATGTACTAAATAAGCTAAAAAGTCAAAAAGTCACTATCTTATTTAAGTCACATCATCTTATTTAAATCACATCACCTCTCTAACACATCACATCAAACCCAACCCAAACCCACCAATAAGTCAAAAAGTACACTTTTTTAGGACATCCCAAACCAATCCTAATTAATGTAGTTGGACTAGCCAATGAAATTATGCCATGTCACCCATCATTAAAAAATTTGAGACTCTAACCCACTGCTGAATGTGTTTTGTTTTGTTTTTTGTTTTTTTGAGAACCCATTGCTAAATGTGTTCAATTGCGATATATTTATCCTTTGTGTTACTTCGTTTGGAAAGTTAGTTGGCTTTTTGACTTTTTAGATTTTTGGTTATTTTAGTGCTTGTTTCGCATAGTCTATAAAAGACAAAAAATCAAAAAATTACTTAAAAAATCAAAAAGTTACTTAAAAAATCAAAAAGTTATCACTACTGACTAACAAAGTACAAAAAAAATATGTATATAAGCCAAAATTGTATCATCCAGTGATGGTACAAGCTCACGTGTGGGCCCGTGAGGTACTTTTCATATATCTTATGAAAAAATTAGATATATATTCATTAAATTAGAGGGTACTGTTGGACCCGTGTGGGCTACCCATCGGTCCCATTTCGATAATCCGAATCATTTAATATGTAGAACTTTTCGACTACTATATGATTGTAAAAAATCACGTTGATCGGATATCGATAGCTATGTGATCAAATCAAATTTTTGTCAGCCGTTTATTTTCACCGTCCATTTTTTTCATACAAAACTGATTTGATCACATAGCTATCGATATCCGATCAATGTGATTTTTTACAACTATACAGTATTTGATGAGTTCTACACATTCATCGGTTCGAATTATCGAAACGGAACCCATAGTGGGCTCCCACCG